>CM020506.1:20170000-20272500 GCA_009823395.1 Thamnaconus septentrionalis | reverse complement strand
TGCCTCAAAGTCATTAAGGGAGTGAAAATGTAGTGTGGATTCTTCCCCCAGTCTCACGGGCAGCCCACTGTGCTGCGTGTTCAGCAGATAAGAACGACGGCACAATAGAACGACGGCTGAGTGAAGAGGACGATGCTCCACTGCCGCTATGTGAATCCAACGCCAGACTGTCTGCGGACTCACCTGTGATAGGTTGACCTGATGCTCCAAGTGACTGCCTGCCACGTGAAGGCACTTGAAGGCGGCAAGAAAACCAGGTGCACCATTTGTGCAAAAGTAAGGCACCCTGGAGAAGCCAAGAGAATGTCTGGGTGTGTTTTCTGTGTGTTTGGTTGACCAGCAGCTCTACGTGACGAACCCCTGAGGTCCAATCGTAGACGACGAATCCGTCTTCGTGAATAATGACGCTGTCTGTGCCGGAGTTGAGAGCAGGAGTGTTTGTTTGGGGATGTCCAATTTGAGGCCAAAGTCACGTCAGATAACATGGTGCCTGTCCCAATTTTAAAATGCTCAAATGTTCACTTTTTTTTTTTTCCTTTGGCCACCTCCATTTATTTAATCTGGAAAAGCTTCCTTCTAATTGAATCCCAATGTAAGGTTAGACAGGACCATTGGATAGGAAACAGACTGCACCACGGGGCAGAGAGACTGGAGCTTTGACAAGGTGAGAGCACGGCGAGGCTTCTAATTAATTAATGATATGTGCACGACTCTCAGATTAACATTAACTGTTGCGCTGACTGCAAATGATTTGCTCCTATTTTACATTCGTCGGGGGTGTGCGCGAGGTTTCTAGGTGAGTTCTGGGTCATCGGCTGCATCGATAAACTCAAGCGAGGAATCTCGGGGCGGCTGTTGGTTCTTTTCGCCGGCAAGAAAACATTGGATGTGTTCAGGTTGCGACATTTTGGGGATTTTTTTTCTTGTTGTTGTTGAAAAGTAACCGGTGCTCATATATCCTGGTTCTGCCTTTAGAACCTTCATCATTTCGTTTTCAGGAATTTTTTTTTTATTCAAACCGGCGGATTTTAGAATTTATGTTTCCAGCTGTGAACAGCTGAATATAAATCAACCACATGGATAATTGAGTGAACAATCAATACATGTCAATGGAATGTTCAATTGTTTTATTTTCCTAGTCGTGTGAACGATGCGATTCAGAAAAGGTGCTTGGTCGGAGAGCAGCTCCTTTCAAACGATTTTCCCCAATAAGAGGAAGAAGACAAAAAAGGATTACATGCAGTTTCATGCCAGCCTCTTTCAAACGGAGTGGTGGTGTGATGATGAATAATGCAGCGGTACAATAAAAACCTCTGAAACAAAAGCGCCATACATCCATCACTGTGTGTCCAATCATGGGACTGGCAGTAATGATCTTTGAGAGACAAAGAGAGACTATGAATATTTGATGAGTTGGGCAGAATAGTGCTCGTGGGAGGCACCGCTGGACTCGTGCAAGGGATTCCCCGCTTTGTGGGCGGAGCCGGATGAGTTGATGGATGTAGCTGGTGTAGCAGGGGTCGCTAAACAGCTGCATAAAATCGCAGATAACCAGGCGGACTGTGTAGTAATCAGAAAATTAATTTGGGCCCCCTGGTGGTCTACAATGAATGGGCCGCATCTTAGAGCTGCAGCGGGCCTCTGGCGTGACTCACGTCTCGAAGCCGCTCAGCAATCCTGTGGAATCATCTCCCAACTCCCTTCTTGCCAATGCTATAAATGGTCTCCACAGATATTTTTTTTTTTTCCTTTTTTGCGGGGGAAGACGTTTTATTGGTTTTGCAGATAAAAGTTCAGCAGGTCAAATTAGACCATAAATAAAGATGAATGTTGTTTTAATTAGGCTAGAACTCTTCATCGTCCTGCCGGTGCTGCGAGACATTTGGTGAGAAAGTTCCTACAATCTGCAGAAATCCACTCACAAAACATGCAGTGCTTTGATAAGCGTGAGGTACCTCTTTAAAAATCTTAGAAAAATGTCAGACTTGCTGAAAACAATATGTTAGATTTCCGTGCGTCCTTCTCGTTGGCTCCAACTCTGGGAAGAAGATTTTCATTTTTGGTTTCAATTCAGAGTGTCTGGTATTATAAGATGCAGGTTAAGTCGGTTAATCAGCATCAGCACTGGCCTGAAAGACTGGTATTAACAGTTGAACTGACAACGGATGGCATTCAAGAACCAAAGGGCCTTTTCAATGTTCTTGAGTTTTTCAGAAACATTTATTTTCAATGTTGATTCATTTTTTATAAAGAAGGCGTATTTAGCCCTATGCTTACAGCCTCATGAAGAAATACTCTGTTTTTGCTTCCTCTTAAAGCTGATGCATTTTTTTTAAAACCCTTCCACATGTTTGGAAGGTGACAAAAACAAAGTGCCCACAGGATGTTCTCTCAGAGGGTGGAGTGAACACCTGGCTGGGCCTGCGGGTGTATCGGATCAGCATCTGTGATTTCCTCAACTGTGTGTTTTAGCTCACATCTTTTGTGTTGCCTTCCAGCATGGGTAAATAGCACACTATTGTCACCTCGGATGAGTGTGGAAACCGGCAAGGGCGGTGCATTCTTGTTACAAAGCAATGTTAAAGTGAATTTTCCATGGCATAAAGTTGGTAATATTTGGAGATTTTGAGAAGAAACAGCAACGTCAACTGGTTACATTTTAGATTGCAGCGCGTACCTTCTCACCCTACCCCTCCCAAACTCGCCAGTGAACTACGCTGACCAGCGCACACAAACCTGGATACCTTGTTCACCTTCTTCTTTGTTGGTTTATTCGAGGATGCGTGGAAACGTGCAGTCAGGCAACCTGGATTGTCCACACCGGGCTTTCTTAGAAATAAGGCGGTGCAAGATTGCAGCTAACTGGGAACATATTTGTATAAGAATTGTTCTTGTACTTTTATTGTACTGCAAGTATACACTATTATTAAAGTATTTATTGGCATTATATTAAGATTTTACCAATATAAAAATCATTGTAAATCAAGCCAAACATTACATGCATACATACATCAAGAGCGGCCACAGCCAATCACTCCTCCATCTAACCCTCCTCCGCATGCTCTTCTCTCACACCAACTAACCTCATGTCCTCCTTCACTATATCCATAAATCTCCTCTTTGCTCTCATCTGGACCTCCTGCCTGCCACTCCCAACCTCAGGTTCCCTCTAGTAATATATTTACTGACCCTCCTTTGTTCATTTCTAAACCATCTCAGTCTGGCCTCTCTGTCAACATCTATCCACCCTGGTCACTCCCAAAGAAAAGCTCAACATTTCAATCTGTGCTGCCTCCAGCTCAGCCTCCTGTCTTTCTGTTCATGTTACTCCCTCTCAACCATACAGCACCGACGCTCTGACCACTGCTTCACATGTCGCAACCCAAACCTTTGCATCGCAACCGGGTCTGAATTTATACTTGCTGTATATCTGTGTGACTGACCAACCTTGTCTAATGTAAAAACAGTCGGTGGCCAGTCCTACCACTGTGGGCCGAAGTTAGCTGATGGTTCCACTATCCTGAGTTGCAGAATATTTATGTGACATTAACATATTCCAGCCCTGCAGGATGTCCCCGAGCTCTCAGTTCGCTCAACTCCCAGCTGAGTCCCCCCAGGCAGCACGGAGTTGAACCCAATCCTCTAGTTACTCATGGACCAGCTGATGTACCACAGTAGCTTGTGTTAAAATTAGACTGCAGGATTTCAGTGAGGCTCAACCATGACACAATTATTTGTTAAAATGTGGGAATTTTATCTGCTGTTGGCGGTGAGAGTAAATTGTTCACTTCCATGTCACATTAAAGGTCCAGGAATTGCATTTTAGTTAGTGTTTAGTTCCATGCAGAGCATTCAGTTCTAGTTTTGTGTCCAGGTCATTGGTTGCTCTCAGGACACCACAGGAGGTCTAAAAAATGAGTTTATAAGCCAAGAGAAATAAAGATCACAAATAAATATTTTGTAAGTAGGGATGCACCAATACTGATACAAGTATCGGGTATCGGTACCAATACAGGGGTCATACTGGTGAAATACATGCCGATACCACAACACTGATAACAGTTCTGTCTGTATTTATATGACAATTTTGATAAATTTGTGTTTGTACTGTAGTGAAACTAGTGACAGTCACCCATGTTATAGAAAAACATGCTGAGGAAGTGAAAAAATGAAAAATCAAAGTAATTCTATGATGTGTAATGGCCTTATTCATATCGGTATCAGTATTGGTATCAGTGAGTACTTTAGTAAATGCAAGTAACTGCACTCTTCTCGTCCTGTAAAAAAGTGGTATCAGTGGATTCCTAGTTGTCAGCCAAGTGAAAGCCATTCTGCAACACCAAAGCGTATACAGACTGAGTTTGATGTGTTGTGAGGTCAGCAGGAGTATTCAAAAACCCCTTTCTCAAGATCAGCAGCGACGCGAGTGCTGTGGACCGTCGCTTTGCCGAGAGATATTTTCGTGGCGGAGTGAGCAACAGGATGTGCTCGTGGAAACGGACTGAAAATAGAACTTACGCACGTTGACTATCAAAGAGGTGGAACAAAACAAGGCAACCTGAACAGCAAGGGGCGTGCGCGTTAAACCCCTCGCGCGCCACGTTAACTGTTGGTGTCGCGCGGATCCGGTAAGGCGTGAAATAGTCAATATCCGAAGCGGTCGCGACATTCCGGGGGGTGGCGCAGGTGCTGCCACCGTTTCTGAAGCCTCATGCGTTGTCGATCATCCGCTAGGTAATCTGCGTGTTTCGTGCCCGCTCGCCATTAGCGGACCGTTCCAGCCCCCCGCCCCCAACACACAAAACCGTTCCTCTTGTCAGCCGGGTGTGTAATTCCAGGGAAGCCTGACTTCCATCACCTTTGCCTCCATCTTCAGCCAGTCGAGTCATTCCCGTTGAGGATGGCCAACCTGTTCACTCGGCCTGACAGCTCCACTCCTCAACACTTGCTGCCGTCTTGGGGGGAGATATTACCATATTAATGCTGCACTTTGCCCCCCCGAGGTCAGAAAAAAAGAAGGAGGGTCTTATAGCGTTGCTCTCGCTCCCTCCCTCTCTCTCTCCAGCTCCACCCTCATTCCACTTTCACTCTATCCCACACTCATCATTCACTCCTCATCACCCCCTTGTTTTTTTTTTCCCCTCCCCTCCCGCTATGCCTTTGGATATTTCTGTTGGCTGCCTTCCACTCATCCACATTTTGGTTTGATTTGTGTAAGAGGCTGGCATCCTTTTTACACTCTTGAATTAAAAAGGCCATCTGGCGAAGAGCGATGGAACACAGATGGAATCATAGGAGGGGAGAGCAAGAATCAGAGGCAGGGATTTTCTCTTTGAACCTAGAGTGTGGACAGTGTCTCGGGGTGGTCAGATAACGCTCGAGCTCCTCCGAGGGCTCCGCGTTTAGGTGAACACAAATTATTTTAAAACTGCTCCCGACTGCTCGAGCATTTGAGCGGGAATCGTGAACACAACTTGACTGTTGCCCGTGCCAGCGAGACAAAGTCTGCTTTTATTAATGTGGTATGTGTGTGTGTGTGTGTGTGTGTGTGTGTGTGTGCTTGCAATATTGTGACATCTCAGCAGGTTTTGTGACTCAAATGCTATTTTCTCCTGTTCTAAAAAAATAAAACAAAAACAAAAAAAAAAAAACTTTCCATGTAATGTGCACCAAAATTACATGAAATCCCTTTTGCCTGCCTGTCTTTTTGAGTCAGGCCCCCCTGTGAACTCGGAACCGAGAACATTTTAATGAGCTTTGTCACTTCAAAAAGATGCAAATGGGGTTGATGTGAAGATTTTAATGTCCTGGGATTTGTGGTGGGATGTAAAGATCAATACCTGCCGAAGAGCAAAAATACAAGAAACTGCCTTCGTGACTGAGTGAAAGTCCATCAATCAATCAATCAATCAATCAATCAATCAATCAATCAATCAATCAATCAAAAAGTGCTTCTCTACAATCCTCTGATGTGATGGAACTAATAATAAGATATCTGCCTTCTGTCATAAATCCAGTGGCAGGCCGTGCCTTTCACACCAAGGCCATCAGTGACATCATATTTAGTCCATCCTAAATTTAAACACCTCATAGTATCCAAAATACGACACTAAAGTTTGAGAATATTTAGAAAAGTACACATACACATTACATCACCTTCATAGTTGAGCAAAACGTAGTTTCCCGAGCATCTAAATCATAATTAAGACTAAGTAAGTAAGGCCATTGATACTGTCAAAACGTACAAAACAGGCGATTTTCAGAGGTTCCTCAATAAAGTTTTAACAAGTCCACCAACACTAAACTCTGTGAGCTTTAACTCTTGTCAAAACTGAACTGCGCATTGTCGCCGATTCATAAGAAACCAACAAGACGATAGCGAAACATACTACTACTATCAAATTATTAAACAATTGAATGTGATGGCACAGCTACCAATGTGCCATGGTATTTACATTCAAAATTGCAGATGATTCAGCAACAAAATCTTAAATTTCTCCTTCAACCATCGTGGGTTCATCGTGGCGGAAACTGGATCTTCGGTTGAGTTCAGTTTGTAAGGTTCTCAGGTTCTTATCCAATCACAGGACGTGTACGTGTGCTTAAGGCTAGCTAGCTGGCCTTGGTATTGCAGACTCGAGATCTGATTGGCTATCGCAACTAACTGAGGTCTGTTCACTGACAGCGAACAGAAGCCTGCAATGTCAGTTCTGCTGGCCTATGGCAGATTTCATGGCACCTGGCAACACAAGGTAACTGAAATATGATTGGATAAAAACTCTACCGTAATATACGACAATGGAAGCAATGTGACCAAGTGGATATTACACGATGTGAAAAGAACAGACTATGGAGAATAACTTTATTATCATATTTAAAAAATGTGCTTTTCCAAGTATATGATTAGGCCAGCAGAGAAGGCCTAGCTGGCCCTGACAGCCGCCACTGCACAAATCATCCCCCTATCAGTCTCAACGGGAAAAAAAAGGAAGGAATAATCATTCAAAACACTGCGAACAAGGACAACGTTCATCAGTTTTGACAGACTTTCAATGACTGACAAAAAAGTAAACAAATGAAAAACCTTTATCATGGACACTTGGTGTGAAACTTACATTTGAATTTTATCTTTCCCTCTGCTCAAGTTCCTTGTCTATTGTGCACGTGTCCCAATACAAAAGTGTGTCTCAATTCATATGTGTAAAACATACTCAAAGGCATTGGGGAGCTGCTCACACAGGCACGCTGAGCCATTTACACAGCAAGAGACAAGAAACAGAAGTGATGTTTTCTTTGACCACACGTACTCTGTTGTGCCTGAAGGCAGCGCTGCACCAACACAGTTCTTTCGCTAAACCAGCACGCCCATGGGCGCACAGATGGATGCAAGTATATTTTCCACTTATCCAGTGTGGGGGCTGAGTGTGAAAATGACAAATTCATTGGTCGACAACCAGGAACACTGGCCTTGTAGTTTTGTGTCCCTTTGAACAAAGCAACTTCTTCTCCAGTCTCTATGATCAGATTTGCTCTGTGTTTGCTTGTGATGCCTTTCTTTATTTGGCAAAACATCATCAATTGTATTCTCAGGAAACTCTTTACTGGAAAAAGGATTTTTTAAAAATCTTTTTAGCCTGAAAAGCTAAGATGTTTTTAAAAAGGTGTTGCATGTATGGCTTAGTTATGTTTGTGGTTTTAGTTTATTTTGAACATACATGTTGGTTAAATGGAGTCATAGAAGTAGAGATGTTTCATAACCTCAGTTTCTACATGTGGCTTTACAGTCACACAGTAAATGGGACTTTTGACACTAAAATGGACAGTGTTTCTGTCATAAGAAGTCATGTTGGAGCCCAGTGTGCAGCGATTGGCTTGGTGGTGAGGTAGAGGCCTCTCATGCAAACTGAAGACATTAGAGACGACTGACAAGCTTTGTCGCTATCCTCTTTCAAGGCTGCGTGCTCAAAGCCTCAGCGATGTTAAGGCCATCAGCATTATTGATTGACATTTTCTTCAGATCAACCTATTCAGTCAGTCAACTGGTCCGGTCCATGCAGATTCCCTGTTTGACATTCTTGACAAGTGCAGTGGTGTTTTCTGCACTGCAAAAGCTGAAAGATTCACCACCAAACTGGCGACTGGCGCATCGATCCAAAGATCAACGATCAAATTGCTCCTAATGTCGCAAAGGGGTATCGGCGTCAGATCAATACTAGTGAGATGAGATCGATACTTACCCAAGTTTGGTCCAGGCCAGGCGAACAGCGATTTTCAAATCTTTCAAATCTTTGCTGTGTCATGCTGTCACTCACTGGGCAGACATGGGCCAGTGTTTAGAGCTAGGTACAGTATATCCTGCAGCTCAAAGAAGAGAACAAAAGCAAGGGGGAAAACAATCAATATTTGCTCGGAGATAATGAGTTCTACTTTTATTGGTAACAAACAAAAAAAATATACATATATATTGATATCAGTATCATTGAAACAGGCTCAAAAATTACCTGGCACAAAATCCTGCATTACCCAACTGCAAACTTTAGATATTACCAAGGATTTTGCTCTTGCTCATTTGCCAGAACTCTCTATGATCTCCTGCGGTTGCAGTGGACTTAGATCTTGGCGAGCATCGCAAAAAGAAACCCAACACGTTTCCGAACCAAAAACCAACCGACTTTTATTACATCCCCTCGTTAACTAAGCAGCGTCAGTGCACCAGAGATGAGCTTATCTGGACTTGTAAGTGGTTTCTAACAGACAGATGGCCGTTTGGTTCGAATGTGTTATTTTTTTTGGGGGGGGAGGGGCCTGGGGGCGCTGTGTTTTTAAGAGGCAGCGCATGAAAATCTGTGAGCGGAGACGGATCAGTTCACGGTGCAATGCTTCCCACTTATCCCAGCGGAGAAGTCCGGACGGACACCATGCATCGCCAAGCCGGTCCACTTGTTTGGATCCGTCTTTTACTTCCTCCTCACCGTCTACATCTGCTGGCAATGTTTCCATGGAAACAACGGAGAAAGAGAGAGAGAAGGTGTGTGTCAGAGAGAGAGAGAGAGAGAGAGAGAGAGAGAGAGAGAGAGAGAGAGAGAGAGAGAGAGAGAGAGAGAAACACAAAGAGTAGATGATAGGAAAAGAGAAAGATGGTGGTGGCCAGTCTGACTCCTGTTGAAGCCTCTTTCATCAGATTTGTCAGTATTTCAGGCAAAAAGAAGGGAAACACACGTGCGTGTAAACGCCTCCCTCATATGCTTCCATCATCTATCATCAATAACATTAATTGCTGCGTGTCGGTGTGTCGACTTGTTGAGTTTGTGGCTGCGGAACGGATCATTCAAGTCCAATAAGTTAGCGAGAAAAAAAAACTTCTGCCACCTTCAGCTCTCTGTCTCTGCCTAATTAAGCCGGTGGGACTCGTGAGGTTTGACTCCAGAATTGGAAAGTAACTCTGGCGCTCCACACAAAGGCAGCGAGAGGCAGCTTTAACTCGGAAGGTAACATTGTATGTGGCGGTTGGGTTAAAAAATGATCAAAACTTACCTTTATAGCTAAAGCCTGCAGAGTATTGCTTCTATTTCAGAGCTCAATGTAACCTTTGAGTCAGCAGATTGTGTTACACTACCAAATAAGAGGAAAAACAAAAAGTATCTGCATAATAATAGTAAAGACAGACTGCAATTGACTTATTTTCCTTTGCTTTCATCACTTGTGCGCTTATATAAATACTGTATATATCAAAATAAATAAAAACACAAATATATAGATCATTACATTACATTTCAACTCTAAGCACATAGATCAGTGAAAACCATGTTTGGCTAGAGTGAAATCAGACTCATGGTACTTAAAAAAAAACTGAACTGATATACTGATGTACGTACTGTCCTTGGGAGTGTGTGGGGAAACTTGCAGGGAGAAGGACATTAAAACAGAGCAGAAATACTGTAGGAACTGAGAGTAAAACACACAACAACCCTCTGAATGAAGCAGCTCACCATGGCTAGAGCAGGTGCTACTTCTGTCTATGTATAGATTTATATATTTCACAATCACTGGATTGTGAAATTTTTTCAGCGTGTCTTCAGGGTTTTTCAGTGTATCCCACCCAGACTCTGTGTGCGTTAGACAAAAGCGATCATTGCACTCCTGCTAAAAGGCTGTGACTGACTTTCTCTGTTTGATCTGCAGGCTGTAATCCGCAGAAGGAAAACCCCTGACGAAGAGAAGAGAGGCACGAGGAGGATGGCGCTGATGCTCTAGATGGCCTCTGCCAGAATAAAAACACTGATGCTTTGAGACCTCAGCCCCTGTCCCGCTCACCAAAGCCCCACCAGACGCCGACCAGGAAACCACGAGCAGGGACGGTGACCTCGCTTCGCCCGGGGACATGTCACTGGGGAAATCCCCCACGTCGGGGGTGCGCCCTGTGCCCCGACCCCTCTGGCTGTGGCACCTCGGCCTGCTGTCCTTGTGCGTGTCCCTCTGCGCCCGCGCCGTCCAGGCCCTGCCCGTGGTGGGATACAACACGGACTCCAAGAAGGAGATCACTCTGGAGGGGGACTTGATGATGGGCGGCCTGTTCCCGGTGCACCAGAAGGGCGAGGGCGCTCAGGACTGCGGCAAGATCAACGCTCAGAGGGGGATCCAGAGACTGGAGGCCATGCTGCTGGCGCTGGATGAGATCAACAAGGACGAGCGCATCCTGCCCGGCATCCGGCTGGGAGCTCACATCCTGGACACGTGCTCCAAGGACACCTACGCCCTGGAGCAGTCGCTGGAGTTTGTGCGCGCCTCGCTCACCAAGGTGGATGACAGCGAGTACACCTGCCCCGACGGCTCCTACGCCATCCACGACGACGTCCCCCTGGCCATCTCCGGCGTCATCGGGGGTTCCTACAGCGACGTCTCCATCCAGGTAGGCGGCCGGTGGAGGCTGAGGGGCGGGAGGCAGTGGGGAGGCAGTGGGGAGGCAGGACCGGGCCTGCGTGGTGGCACCAAGACCACCCTGAGATCCAGTATGGAGGCCCATTACTTTTAGTGGAGTCGCTCACCCAACGCAGACGTCAAAAAAGTTTAGGATTTCCGTGTTGCTTTGCGCTTTATGCGACCCCGTAGAGGAGGAAGCGCAGTAGTGTCATTTCCCATCATGCCTCATGTAAAGTCACGTGAGGCATCCGGACGCATCAGCCAATCAGAACGACGCCGTGACGTCACGCTGGGAATAAACTCTTTTCTGGCGATTTTCTGGGGTTCATAAATTTTTTTTGAAGAACTAAAAGTCCACCACTTAAAAATCTATAATCAGAAGATTTACAAACGGTCTCTCAGGTCACAGATCGTCTTGTCAGCCATTTTTCAGCCGTTTTACAGCAATTTCTTTTTGCATTGCTGTCTATAGGGAAAGTGCTTTTTGGGCCTGCAGTACTTTGTGTGGCCACTGGGCAAGAAATTGCCGTGCCGCCGTATTGGCCGTCCGGTATGAAGTTCTTACAGTACATTCATGGGTAGCGCTTTCAGGATTGCTGTTTGAAGATCATCGTGCCGCAATTAATCTGTCAAACAAGCTACGTTCATTTTGTGATGCGCCACAATCGCAGAGCGTGTTCTCGGCCATCGGCAGCTAGCGGGGAGTCGGGGAGGGGGGGGGAGGCGATGGATGGTTTGCATAAATGTCCTTTTAGACTCAAGCACCATGTGCAATTACCCCCTGTGAGATGTTAACACGGAGACTTAATGAGTATCGCTTCCACACGGGGGATCTGTTTACCTGCGCTGTCCATGCGCTTGGCTGATCTAATTTAAAAAGATCCCTTTCCCGCGTCCCGGCTAATTCACACTCGGGCTGTCGTCCCGTCAGAGGCAGCAGATGCGCTACAGACGCTGCCCTCAGGACAGGCTGACAGGATGACTAGTGACAACATGATTACTTTCAGCGGCAGCGGCTCCTTCCTGCTTCACTGCGGCCCATGCAATAAGAGCTCGGCTAATTGGCCCTCCAAATCCTTTTGTGCTTACATCACCGTAATCTTGATGGCCATTGTTGAAAATTATATGTGTATATATATATATATATATGTATATATATACATATATATATATATATATATATATATATATATATATAAATATTATATAAATATAAATATATGTATATATACATATATATTTAGATACAGATATGTCTCTCTGTCACGTGGCAATTTGTAAACACTCACAAATGCACATGCCTGAGAGCATTAACTAAAAGTCTTCATCGCGGCTCAGTCGGCCGTGGCGAGCGCTTCTGTTGTCTCGGGCGAGCGGCACGGTTCACCTCACTCAGGATTGGCCACGCTGTATTCCACACATTGGCTTGTTTAAAGGAGGGAAGACCTTTTCACTCATCCGGAGATAATAATTGGCTCCGGAAGATTGATAAAACACAGCTTCTGGAGGAGGTGTTGTTGACCGCATCTGGCCACTCTCTCCTCTTCTTTATGGGCCACAGTCGGCAAGCGCTCCATGCTGCACACCAACGATAAATTAAAGCTGAAGCCACTCCACAGCCCAGTGCCGTCTTCCAGTTTATACTCTTTTTTTTTTATCATGAAATTCCGCCTCGTATCATTTAAACAAGCTACACGCTGGAAGTAAAGCCACAGTTTTCGGACACCCTTTACTCAATTTTAATTATCGTCATTCAATAGTTTCCAGATAATTATTTTTTTGTGTTGCTAAAGGTTTGATGCCATTGAAATCATTAGAGGAATGCCAATGATTTGGTTGTGTATTGATAATAACTTGCAGTTTTTGTACTCTTATGCTCTGAATATGTTGCATGGAGCTTCAACTTGCTGAACCATTCAGTTCTGAGCTGGACGGAACAGTGCAGCACGGGCAGCATGTCGGTAAATGTTGGTGACTGCACTAAAAATAACCTGCACTTAGAGATTTGAGGCTGCTTATTAGCGCAATACAAGCACATCACTATTGCGTACGTTTTTTGTTTTGTTTTTTTGTCCACCGTTGTTTGAACTCCTCTGATATCCTTTAAACACCCTTTGAGAGCTTTGTTGGTCCACAGGCAAATAATTGTGCCCCTCTGCTGACAGCACAGAAACGCTAACACACACAGTATGGTGATACATTGCGCAGCGCTGGTGCTGAGCTCCTGGGACCAGGCACAGAGGTGGATTCAGAGCACCTATATTGGGATTCCAGGTGAAAAAAAAGGACACTTGGAAAATAAAGGATTTGATAAACGAGCTGTAATTTTAGTGACTCCCTGCATGTGGGGGCTCCTCTGAGAGGGCCCTTGTCTGGAGGTAATTTATGAACACCCTGCTGAAGGTCTGAGGTCTGTTCCAGCTTTTCAGTGAATCTTCTTTAGCTGCAGCGCCGTCGCACCACAGGACACGGTTCCCTTCCTTATTCCTACAAAGAAAGACTTCACGCTGTTAATGAACCTCTGTCTCTCTGCGTCGGGGGCTGCTGGTCGGTTAGAAACCACTTTGGTCTGTGATTTTTTTTTTTCTTGCCGAAACGGTTTTGCTTTTTTAAAATGACTCGTAATTATATCAATTATAATCTCCCACAAAGGGAGCCACTGGCCTCACGCTTTTGGAAGAAAAAAAAAATCTTGTATCTTTCCAATTCAAAGGTCGGCCGCATGATGTGTCCTCGTTCGAGCAAGCCGAGGTGTATCTGCGTATCTTGTGCTTCTGGCTGCGATATCACGCAAAGATATGCATTTGGGGCGCGGCTGTGTGGCATTTCTGCGTCGCCGCAGGTCGTTGTTGTTGTTGTTGGTGTTGTTGTTGTGCAGATACCATCTCTACATAACGTCTCCTGTCCTTTGTGCCTGTCTGGCTGGGCGTATAATCTACGGCCAGCCAGACCTTTAGGGGAACCAGCCCCTTCGTGGGAAAAAGACGACCTCCTAGCCCCCGTTCACACCAACACGGGTGTTTTTGAAGCTCAACTTTTTTGGCCTCTGGTTACTAAAAGAATTTCCCGCTCACACCAACGGTTTGATAAAAATATTTCCGTCCACATGAAACCGCAAAAATACGCCTCGAGCGGTGATGTAATGCACATGCCAAAGCAGTAGGTGGCGATGCCACTCGAAACAGGAAGACCATTTTTGCCAATCACAAGGCTGGAAACATTCATGCCTCAGAACCAAAGCAGGGCAGATTCTTTCATGTGGACTGACGGCAAAGTGGAGTCACTGCTCACTGTGACACAAGTACAACAAAATTCACCAAAAATGTAGATCGTGAGACGTCCTCCGACTTCCCTCATTGAAAAGAGGACATAAGTAAGCCATCATACCAAACAAATTGAAGGCAATGTAGATGAAATATAGTAGAATGGTGGATGAAGGTTGGAAGAGTGGTTTTGGGAGAGTCGTGTTTCTTTCTTTTGAGCTGTGTGAGCAGATTTGGGGTGGGTCTGGCCGCCAACCCCAAAGACAGGGAGGTTACAGGATGGATATTATTGGTCTGAAGACGCGCATCGCCATGGCGACATGCTCAGATCGCGGCAAGCTAACAGGTGGCGGCGAACGCTGAGTTGCCGTCTAAATTTGTTAGAATGAAGCAACGCCGCCGCGCTGCTCGGCAATCGCGGCTACGGAGGCGGAATCTGGCTGCAGTCCTGAGCCGTTGCTGGCATTTAGATGGGCACAGATTGAGTTTGGGCGCGTGGGCGAAGTTCTGCTGACACGCTCTTTGTGGGAGAGGTACCGTCTTCCCCCATCCGAGGCGGCAGCGGGCGCTGGACTGTCTGGTGTCCTTGATGGTCAGAAGATTTGAAATTTTCAAATCTTCGCAGGCAGTCATGTTAAGGTGATCAGTAGCTCTCTGAATGCGAAGGTACTGCGAGTGGGGCCCCTGGTGGGCCATAAAGGTATTGCAGGAACGAGACAAGCAGGAGCCACACCTCCCGTTTGACAGGGCGCATCTTTGTTGGATGCCAACGTAGCGTGCACTTGAAGGTCCATTGTGACAAATTTGGCTTGATGTATGATTTTCATATTGGTAAAACGCCCCTAAATACATAAATTAACCCTTGTGCGATCTTAACATTCTGTTTACTCCCCTTGTCCTACGGGTCAAAAATGACCCGCCCTACCAAATCCCCAAAATAAAGCAATTTAATTGAATTTTAAATCCAAAATCTATTTTGCATGATGAAACAACCTTATTTATCAATTCAACTCAATTTAATACATTTTTTATCATGTATTTTTTGTATTTTTCACAATACAAAAAGACGATCCACCAGTGAACATTACACTTTTTTTTAACCACAAACCAACTGTCATAACAGTTTTCTTTTACACAGTAAATGTTTATTATTGCTATTATATAAATGTGAAGTAATTATTTCTGAATTAATTATATTCAAAGGGAAAAAACAGTCTACAGTTTCTCTTCTATTCTATATTTTTTAGGAAGTGAATTATAAAAAACACTTCACTCATAACACAACAAAAAAACAAAATGTCGCTTGACTCTGTGAACAATTTTTGTGCTAAAGTCCCGAGACAGTTTCGTTGACGGGGAGTGGAGGGAGTTTGGGGGGGTCCTGGGAAAGTTTCATGTATGGAGTTGATGGTGGATCGTGCTAAAGTCTCGCGGAAGTATCTTCGCGACTCTCTCTCTCTCCATGTGATCGAGCTAAACTATCTTCGCGGTCGACCGGTATATCATGTAATTCATGACAGGTCTCATGCGGCCGGACAGGGACACGCAGTGGGCCGGATGTGGCCCGCGGGCCGTACTTTGCCCAGGTCTGCTTTATATCTATCTCTATACTGAATTTGTTTTTATGTCTGAGATTGTTTTTTGTTTTGTTTGGGAGCTTGTGTGATGTGAGGGGTTAGCTGCAGATCAAGAGTGCCAGTGCAGGTCAAATGCAAGCTCAATTCGTACATCAATCCAGTTTCTTTGATGTGTGTGTGTGTGTGTGTGTGTATTAGACAGAGTTTGTGTGTGGCCTTTGAACTTTTTTCTGGTGTTTAAATGCTTTTATAATTCACGGGTCCAAAATGACCCATAAGACAATCAAAGTACCCT
Organism: Thamnaconus septentrionalis; assembly: GCA_009823395.1. Lineage (NCBI taxonomy): Eukaryota > Metazoa > Chordata > Actinopteri > Tetraodontiformes > Monacanthidae > Thamnaconus > Thamnaconus septentrionalis. Next base: position 20,256,445 of record CM020506.1, on the reverse strand, counting down.
AGTGGTGTACAGCCCACATAGAAACAAAAACAAAAACAAAGTATCACTTTTTCTAATGATGGGGTCCCTTTAGGAAAAGTCATAAAATTTCAAGTTGGAAAAAGATAGTTTAAGGTATTTTTTCTACAGCTAAACATGGTAATGGTCCACTTTTGACCCGCAAGACAACACAAGGGTTAAAGTGTACACTCGCCGCACAATAAAAGTAAAATGGTTTTCCTAACCTAAGAACGGTTCTCATATACTGTGTATAAGAATATACATAGAGCAATAGATCATTTTTTAAGGAAGCCTGCCAGACAGTGGCCCAAACATGAAACATGCTGTCAGGTGGGATTCCTTAAAAATTTTACACACTGGACTTCACTGCTGAGCTTCTAGCTGATTGCCTCATCAGCATTTTGAGGACAATGTCCAGTGACAAAGACACCACGTTATTGGAAACAGGTTAATGTTGTGCTTTGCATTGTTTCCTTTATCAGCATCATCAATAAGTAAGGCTTCTTTGTCATTTCATAGAATCGCAGCCGCCTGTTTCTGTTTTGTTCAGTGACTGTTTTATCAATTAGCAAACAACAATTAAATTTTCATTGTAAACATTAAATATTTTTTATACAGTTGAAAATTGCTAACTAGCAATGCAGCTCTTTGATCATTTGCTTCACAGATCAATTTGCTTGGCAGTTGCGAAAGGAGGGAGATGGAGGACATTGCTTTATACTTTTGACAATGGCTACCTATCTATCTGTCTGTCTATCTATCTATCTATCTATCTGTCTATCTATCTGTCTATCTATCTATCTATCTATCTATCTATCTATCTATCTATCTGTCTATCTATCTGTCTATCTATCTATCTGTCTGTCTATCTATCTATCTATCTATCTGTCTATCTATCTATCTATCTATCTGTCTATCTATCTATCTATCTATCTATCTATCTATCTATCTGTCTATCTATCTGTCTATCTATCTGTCTGTCTATCTATCTATCTATCTATAATTTCCATTTTCCCTTCCCATCCTTTTTGCTTGGGAAAGTGAGTGTATGTTTAATCAATTGGGAATTCGGACAAGATTAGTGCTCAGTGTCTTATTTTGGGTGTGAATATGGATTACGGATTGAATGTGGTTACGGACTTGTGAGAGTACGGTCGTGCTGAGCATTGAAAACCTGGAAAGATTATAGTAATAATTAGGAAAGTGTAATTGTAAGATTTGTGTTAAAGTCATTTAGAGTTTGGTGGTGTGCTCCAATAAATTCTCTGATTTCCGAGTGTGCTGCTGTGTCATTTTGGGTTTGGAAACGGCTGCGTGAGATGACGAAGAGACAATGATCCACAACAGATATCCGCCACGTCGTGGACACACTTTGAAGGAGTGAACTTGCGGAAATGCTAATGGGATTTAAAAACATTCCCCCGTGACTCATCTTTAACAGCAGCCTATTGGTGCAAGTAGCGTAATGACCTTGCGGCGACATGTTCAGTACATTGGGCATCACCGTCCATGCGTGAAGAGCTGTAAAACCAACAACATTTAAAAAAATAAAAATAAAAAAATTTTAAAAAAAAGCTCACGTGCACTTCAACATGTTTAGCATTGTTGCCAACCAAGAACAAATGACTCACAACACTGTTGCTGCATTTCTGAAAGCCCAGGGATTGAGGTACTGTGTTAAAGGAGCAGCAGCTCGTTAATCAGTGTATGAAAGGCGTTAAGGGTTAATCAGCGATGCATTATTCTCCACAATCACGGTCCAGAAACATCTCGCCTCGGGGCAGGCTGCTGATTAATACATGGAAGAGACTCCACCTCTCTTACCCTGGCGCTGCCGTCTGTGCTGCTAAATATGACTCACTGTTAAGAGAACATCCCACAGGACAAACATCGTGATCGCTGGGGCGCATTAGAAGAACAACACCGCTCCAATGTCAAACACAGAAATGCTCACCAAAGAAAGAAAAGAAATGAAAAAACAAAGAAAGAAAAAACGGAAAAAAAAATACGCAACAACACCTCTCTCTGATTTTTCTGAGACATGCATAAAAAACCGCCTTCTGGGAACTGGAAAGCCTTCTGGTCTCGGTGCATTACATGACAGTTCTGAGTGTGCAGCGGCAGCTTTTGCCAATTAATTGGAATTTCTTTTCTTTAGTATGCAGCCTGAGAAATGGACACTTCTACTGCTTAATGAGACTAGAAAAGACAGACTCGCAGCGATCCCAACATTAACACGCTGCTTGACATTTGCGGACTCAAAGCGTGTGAGCGGAATAACGACGCAAATTCATAAGGAGCGTCCTTCCTTCCTGTCTGGAGGATCCGTCGGCAACCAGCCCTATTTATAGAAGGCTCATCAGCAGGTAGGCCCGTGCCAATCTCTGGAGCATTGGCCAGGGTTTTACACACACATGACAGAATTCATGCCAGAGAGAACAATAATGATGAAACATATCAGTGAAGCCACATCGTGTAAATGCATAATTCATGCGCAAAAGTAAAGAGCGTGCTTCCAAAATCCTGAATAATTCACAAGTGATTGGATTATTCAGTGGCTTGGCAGAACGTACAATTTGTGCCGTTTGAAACACAAATAACGTCCACCGCACAAACTTGGGGCCCTGCCGTCCTCGTGCGCGTTATTCCTATTTCCCCTGCTCGGTCGCTCCAACGGCGTCGTTGGAGGGTTTGGAGGAAGATCCTCAGAACCGGAGTCGGCCGGAGAAACAGACACGGCAAAGACCGAGTTCCAAGCGAATGGAAGCGGGGGCCACGTCTTGACGCGCGGTGCAGTTTGACTCTTGGGGGGGAGGGTAATCTTGTGAAGTACTTGTGCAGCATGAAGGGGTTTCGCATTCCAGTGGGATGAGGGGGCACAACCTGATCAAAAAGCAACCCTGCTATGAACGATTCATGTTTTCCACCCTATTAAAGCTGTTGCCGAGCAACTAAATCTAAATAAATAAACTAATAAAGATCCCTGGCGTACGCTGACCATACACTACATTAGGCTGGACTATGTGTACGTGTGTGTGTGTGTGTGTGTGGGTTCTGAAGCGCGTGCAGCGTGGCTGTGTGATACTGAGTGGAGCTAAGGACTGTTGCTCTGGGACCACTGTGTTACCGCTGTAGATGCACACTGAGACGGTCTCCTGGGACGAGCAGATGGGCTTTTCATGTAGAAAAAAATCATGACATCTCCACAAAGTAGGCCTGATATTTCCTGGACGAGTACACTCTGTCAGCCCCCTTGTTTTCCGCTGCCCAATGTATCTCTCCGGCTCTGTTACGTGACCATGTCCCCAACCACGCCCCCCAGCCCCGGGCTGCCGCTCACACCACGTCTTTCATGGCATCTCCGACGCCCGGCCGCTAAACTAAGCAAAGAAATTGCGTCGTAACGATGCAGGAACTGCGTGGCCTGCATGCGCAAAACTGACACATGGGCCAAGTGAGCCCACGATGTCTCTGCGCTTGTCTCCAGATACGTTCACGGACTTTATATATATATTTTTTTAAATTGCAAAGTTTCAGTCATTTATGAGTCGCTTTCAGGACACCGCGCACAACTGTGTTTTGACATTTCACGCGATGAAGTCGGCGCAATTTAAGCTCACGGTGTCGGCCGGTGCCTCTGGGGTATCTCTATGGAAACTGTATTCGACAGCAGAGAGAGAGAACAATCCTGTTAGCCGGTGCCTCCGCGTCAAATACTGCTACGAGGCCCTCTGTGCTCCCGCCGCTCGGGTGGAAAACACTCTGACGGCCATCCGCTCGGCAACAGGCCCCCCGGTGTGACGCCACACCGAGCCGCCTCTTGATTTCCTTTGTTAAATAAGATTCTGTCTGATGACGCCTGGAGTCGAGTGCGTGGCCGTAACAGAAAACCAGCCTGCAGTTTAGGTCTGTAACAGGATCTGAGTACGCATCTGCTTGGTATGTGAACAGTTTGGTACCTGCACGGACCAGTACGACGCCAGAAGTCAGTACGTGTTCATATTTTCTGTACTGTGTTACTGTGTTACTGTACACACCCAGAGCCCTCTCTTTCTACCAAATTCAAGAAATGCCCAAAAGTTGTTCCAAAGCGTTGACACATTAACAGGACGGAGAGAGCACAAAAAACACAGAGATCATAATCGTAAGTACATAATCGTCTGCGTACGTGCTCGCTCTCTTTGTCACAAGTGCAAAACCATTTTAAAGTCTGTAGCTTGCAGCCACAAACATCTTCTAAATGCAAATAGGGCAGAGACACCCACGGTGCAACTCAGTCACTCTGCGCTAATAAGAACATTGACTGCTGAGAAGGAAAGTAAAAGAGAAAGTTCCATATTATGAAAAGTTGGACCTGAAAGCCAGTCCAAAAAAAATATTGAGTCACAAAGCTATAAAATGAATCAGCAATAACCTGATTTGTATGAAGTAGGAGCTAACCAGTGTAGCATTGACTGTGAACTGCTACCTGTTTTGGAAGAAGAGGATATATCTCGATATCTGTGTGGTGATAGTGAACACACGTACGTATTTTTGTCATAAAAGGCGCTAGGACAGTGTTTTATACAACGGATCACTCCGCATGGGCAAATTACTGTTAGCTAAGCGCAGACTAAAGAGCAGCACAGAGCGAGATGCCAGTGTAAATACAATCTGGACCAGCGGTTTGATCAACGTGGCCGCAGAATTGAAGATTTTTCTGTACGGTGGGCGAGAGCAACGTCATGCTGGCACTGCTCTATTGACTGAACAAACACTAGCGCAGGATTTTCAAATGTCACGTACCTTGCACCACCAGCACAGTCCTGCCTCTGTCACAGTTGAGATGGGTAAAAGTGTATGCAAATAGAGAGCAGGTTCTCTCAAAAGGAAGAGCAGCATAAAAAAGACCCCCAGGCGACGCCTTGATCGCCTACATGTCATCAAACTTTGTCATTCTCAAGATCGAGCAGATGCGAGAGCCTTGGCTTTTTAGATAAGCCACGTAAACAGCTAATAACATTTTAATGAGCAGATTGTACAGGCAACACGTCTGGCACCGCGCTGTAAAACCTCTAGGAGCCACACTTAAGTGGATTACTCAGATGGTTTTGTGTTCCCTCCGGTGCCCTGAGGAGAAATGACTCGTTCTCTTTGGTAAGTAAACATAGGCAGAATTCTGTAAAAAAAAACACTGCGGCGGAAAAATGATCATACAAATGCAAAAACAATTGCCCTAACATATATTTAGTGCCAGAAAGAGGACACGCTTTAATGGTTTACTGGTGCATGTTAAGGTCTGAATGTTAACCTCGCATGCCAGATGAAAGGGCTGTGATCATTCTGATAAGGAGCCAATAGAAAACAAGATGACGGTGAATGGAAGGGGAGACGTTAGCCAAAACGACAGCTGTGCTCTCTCACTAAGTTCTTGTAGACAGCGTTGGAGAAGAGAGGAACATGTTTGTTTGTTGTTGCTTGTTCAAGATGAATCTGCCATCAACAGAAGTTGTGATGAAACTGCTGCTAGCTCCTCAGCATGTATATGCTAACCACTTTAGCAGCAGCAAGGTGTGCACACACTTCCTGTTTTGATTTCTCTGGGTATTTTTTACCTCCTATTTTCCCCCCAAGAAACTAAAGCAATGTTCACACTGCAGGTCTAAATGAACAACTTTTTTTTCTCTTTGTAAGGTGAAATCATTTTTTTTTTTTTTTTTGTTGTTCACATTACAATGTTAATGTGACTGCCATCAAACCCGTTTGAATGGTCTGCAGGCCTAAAGGGACGCATATGCACAGAAAAAAGCTGACTATGTTTACCTTAACGTACTAATGAAACTCTGAAAATGCTTATGCGGCTAAAATTCCATGACCTTAGCTGAAAAAAGATGCAAACAAAGCCCCCCCAAAAAGCATGAAACAAAAATCCATAAATGTTATTGATCTGCAACAGAAACTTTATGTTCCCGACAGCTTCGGTCTTAGGCTTTCTAAATTTCTTCAAAGAGCCACAGGTGCTTGATCTGTGCGGTCTAAGCAACACAGATTTCTACTGTCGCAATTTAGGCTGCTACTAAAAGTTCGGTTAGCAATTTTCTGCACGGTCATGCAAACATATTGTTGTTTTCATTATCTCTGATGGTGAGACTTCCTGCTATCTACCTGTTCAGCACAGGCTCAGACGTAGATATGATCATCACATGCCTCTTATCAATGAGGAAAATCAAAAAGGTTTTTTGTTCACACATTTACATGACCTACAATTTCTGGACAATCAAATGGACAGCTGTGCATCGCAGCAAAGAGTGTTGGTAAAATGAAGGTTTAAATGAATCTGTTGACAGCTGTTGAAGGTTGTGTTTTTTGTAAAGAGCTGGTCGCTTCAAGTATGTGGAAGTACCACTGCAGTAATGTCAAGAACCTAGTGATAATCTTAAGACTTTTGCCATTTGGTTTCACATGTTTTCATATGGAACCTGATTTATGCAAGAAAGATTCAGCGTATTGTGTTTACACTTTGCTTGCCTCGCTAGATCTTCCTCTCAGCCTGCTGCTGCCAGCTGTTCCACCACACGTTGAGAGAGGCTGTCAGGACAGTTTAGGGAGAAAGTGGGATGATTCTGTGCAGAAATGTAGTTATTAGTCTGTCTGCATAATCACGCTTTTGCCAGCTGACCTAGAAATCCCCAGCGAGAACAACCTTTTGAACTGATATGAAATGCTCGCTCATGTGTTTCAACAATTTCCATTCCCATTTTGCTTTTTTTTTTTTTTTTTTTTTAGTTTAGTTTAGTTGTTATTGGCGCACTGCAGACAGGTCAGGATGGATTTTGCTGTATTTGCGTTTGCATTTAATTTGGGGGGAAAGTGGTTTGTCATTGATTGTAGTTTTATAAAGAAATCACTGGCGTTCAAGGGTTGAGAGCAGTCCGTCTGCTTCTGCAGAATCTATGATTTCAAACTACACAGAACACGAGATTCACTGGACTGTCCCAGGATTCTCCAGTCTTTCACGACAACCATTCCATCGGCGATACATGCAGATCTCAGTCAACTGTGAGCGCTGGTTTAGCTAATCGCTTTCATGCTAAAGTTCTCTGTACAAATCACACAATTTTTTTTTTTTTTTTAGGTTTTTCACCCAATGGACTTGCGTTTTGCGCTTGGACTGCAAGACCATATTCATAAATTGACTTGCAAGATGCAAGTCGCGCCATATGTTGTGCGTGAGACACTTTTTACAGTGCAATCTTGGTGTGTTTTATTTTAAAACCAGTTATTTATCTTAATTATATCCTTGGAAACCTCATAGAACCTCATCCATGAAATCAATGACAAATCATAATCAATAAGTTCTTGCTGATTCATAGAGCAAGTAACGAGCCATCCTGGGAGACCACATATTTTTTTCCCCCTTTGCATTAATTGTATTGATATGTGGCTTAGTAAGAAGGCGTTACATGTTTAAAAATCCGTGTTATGGTATGACTTGAATATTGAGTCATTGTTTGCAATTTAAATTTCCTCTCTGACTTGCTCTGGGATGGTTCGTTGGCAATCAGGACGCGCCACGAGTGTGAGTGCATGACTTTAAAGTCAACCACATTTTGGCTGGCACTCTTTGGACTGATCACACTGGCTCCCCAAGGCTTCGGCAGAAAGGCCTGAAGCAAAAGCGAGTCAGCGGCTGCCTTTGCACACCATGTCACAGCGCTGACAAAAGCTGTCACACATGAGACGCACAGATCCCAGTTTGTGCCCCCCCCCCCCCCGCCGCCTGCTTCCATGTTCACTCCAAGGCACTGCCTTGCTCAAAATGTGATTTCTGTGCGTGGTAAATTACAGTTCAGCTGTGACCAACACCTGTCGCCTCTCAGTCATCTCCACCAGCTCCGAGCAGTTAGCGCCTTAGTCCCTCAGTTCAGAGCTCAACTATCCACAGGTAAGAGTGAAATCTTTCCTTGTGGACTGCAGCACAACACACGGCCCACTGGAGACTTTGACCTGGCTGAAATGGCCGTGAATGAATCTTGTTACTTTGCTCTGAATGTGAAAGACTGAATGTTATTTTCAGACCGCCTACCAAGTTTTTCATCTCCTTTTATAAATGTTTTCTATCAAGTTTCATATTTCCAATGAAAAACTAAACAACTTTGCAAAGTTTCAGTATATCTGGTGTAAGGACCTGTTGTGGTATATGTAAATATTCCAATTTAGCTAATGTAGCTGAATAATAACTGACCTCATAACATCTGCAAGGTTGGGGCAGTGTTATAGTGTCTGCATTTTGACTGAGAGCAGTCTAGTGGTTCTTCAGACCGGTCTTCTGACCACTTTACGTGATCTCAGTCTCGTCTCGACTTTAACGCTCTTTGGTCTTGTCTTGGTGGCGGACATAATGCGTTCTTGTGGGGGTTTCAGAAACCAGGCAAGCTGGTCCTGGTGTAACATCATTATCAATCACATAGGTAATTGTTCTTTAGAACACAGCAAAACCTAGATAGATAAGTGTTCTTTAGCACACTTACCTCCCAAACATTAGGAAGTGCCTCTAATGTACACACACAAACACTGAAACAGCTCCTTGTTTAATTTGGCTGTCCTTGTCCACTGCCTTGTTCCATGTCAAAGTTGCTTCAACCTGCTCAACTCCCCTGGGTCAAAGGTTTTGCAGTGAAAGCCATTTGATATAATTGGTTTTGGTGCTGTTGCTCTGTAGTGCCAGGTAGGAGCTTTGGAGATTAAATATAATGCATAGGGCAGGCAATCTCTGTAATTGGGGAGGGCTCTTGCAAAAAAAAAGAAACAAGAGGCTAAATTCATTTCAAGCTAAAGAAAAATCCTCATCTTTTTAATGACTGGGTTATTTAACAATTGCAGGTGCATTTCAGATGCATGTTTTCTTAGTCGCAACAAATCATGGCTGAATGCTAACAATGCTACTTCCTATACTTCCTAATTTTGGCTAATACTTTATAGTATTTACATTTAGCCTTGTTCTTGGTGTATGGGTTGCTGTTGGTCGGAAGCCTTACAGCATGTTGTATGTTAATGTATCTTTTTTTAATTGTGACTGTTTAGTTGGGTTGCATCGTGTTTCATGTTGGACCACCGTGAAAATGAGATGGCTCATCTCAAGGGTGTATCCATAAATACCACTGGTAACCTAACATGCTGCTTCTTGCAAAAATTCCAGGTGGCCAACCTGCTCCGGCTCTTCCAAATCCCGCAGATCAGCTACGCCTCCACCAGCGCCAAGCTCAGCGACAAGACCCGCTACGACTACTTTGCCCGCACGGTGCCTCCCGACTTCTACCAGGCCAAGGCCATGGCGGAGATCCTCCGCTACTTCAACTGGACGTACGTGTCGACGGTGGCGTCGGAGGGCGACTACGGCGAGACGGGCATCGACGCCTTCCAGCAGGAGGCGCGCGCCCGCCACATCTGCATCGCCACCTCGGCCAAGGTCAGCCGCTCCATGAGCCGCTGGAGCTACGAGAACGTCATCCGCTCGCTGCAGCAGAAGTCCAACGCCCGGGTGGTCATCCTGTTCACGCGCAGCGAGGACGCCCGCGAGCTGCTGGTGGCCGCCAACCGCATGAACGTCACCTTCACCTGGGTGGCCAGCGACGGCTGGGGGGCGCAGGAGAGCGTGGTGAGGGGCAGCGAGGCGGTGGCCGACGGCGCCTTCACCATCGAGCTGGCCTCCTACCCGATCCCCCGCTTCAACGACTACTTCACCGGCCTGCACCCGTACAACAACACCCGGAACCCGTGGTTCCGGGAGTTCTGGGAGAACCAGTTCCAGTGCAGCCTCCACGACCTGAGCTGCGGGAAGCACTCGCTCCGCGACGCCCCCTTCCAGCCCGAGTCCAAGATCATGTTCGTGGTGAACGCCGTCTACGCCATGGCCACCGCCCTGCACAACATGAGGCAGGCCCTGTGCCCCAACTCCACCCGGGTGTGCGACGCCCTCAAGCCGGGCAACGGCAGAAAGTTTTACCGGGACTACATCCTGAAGGTCAAGTTTGACGGTGAGTAAAGTGGTGGAGATTGACCGTCTCCTCCGATTAACCGCTGTTTGTCGAGAAAACACAAGCTTAGAATAATTTGTGTTTGCCACACGCAAACGCTGTGGGGGGCTTTTCAAACAGTGTGAGTTTTACAAATGTATTCAAAATATTGAATTAATACTAGAATAATTCTTCTTGTTTATACAATGCTTCTGCTGCTGCGGCGGATAATCCCCGTAATGACTCCGTTTGCGGAGATGAAACATTTTCCACAGCAGCCTCGCGCTCGGAGGCTCAGTCTTTTTCCTTTTCGTGCATCTTGATTTGAGTGTGAGGAGAATGTGCTTCGGCCTGAGTGCTGCAGACAGTGATCACGCAAGCATCGCTCGTTTTCTGCTCGTCTACACAAGGCCGCCGCTGAGAGAGCGTGTAACAAGCATCTGCATCAGTGCGCCAACACGTCTCCATTGACAGACAGAGCCACGCCGCGCGCTGTTTTTAATGAGGGTTTTTGTTGTGGACTTCAGTGTATGGAAATACTGACATTTTCTTTTGGCGGGAGATCGGGGTGGACGTGCACGCTCCCATTCTGACGCATATCTCTGGCTGTGCGGTTCATTTTCCCTTCACAAAGACATGGTTGAACTAAAAGCTTTTTAATACTGCACAACATAATGATGAAGAACGGATAGACTGGATTCTATACTTTCGACAAAAATATGTTGAATTTCTGGGTAAATAATTTTTTACATAACCAGTTTGTTTATAGCTAATCAAATAGCAAAATGCATTAACAGAGCCAGATATTTATTTGATGCTGCATTTAATCATCGTTTCAATATTGTGGTTTGTATTAATTCAGATAATTTACATAATCATACTGATGCATCAAATCTGTGGAATATTACACTGATGCCCCAACAGATGGATTAATTATATATATATATATGTATATATATATACATATATATATATAATTTTATTTATACTAACATTATTTCCTTACTTTCTTTAAATCACTGTTCGATCAAGGTGAGGTCATTGTATATATATTCGGTATTATCAGTATGACCTCACCTGCACATTTATATATACTTATCTCTCCATTGTGAGAGATGTATGTTTATATAATTTTATTTATACTAACATTGTTCTATTTTATATTTATATGTGCAAATACAGAATTCAAATTTTTACTTTTATGAAATGCTCTTACTAGTATGAACATGTATTTATTGTCAGGCTCCTTAATTTGTCATTGTCAGTTGCCACCATTCTGACCTGCTCTCCATCTCTCCACTTCCAGGACCGTTCCGGCCCCCAGACACCGAGAACATCGTGCGCTTTGACACCTTCGGAGACAGCCTCGGCCGCTACAACATCTTCCACTACCACAAAGAGGGTGAACGCTACGTCTACGAGAAGGTCGGCTACTGGGCTCAGAGCTTGACCCTCAACACCAGCCTGATCCCCTGGCCCGGCCAGGCGGCGCCCACCTCCCAGTGCAGCGACCCCTGCCGGAAGAACGAGGTGAAGAGCATGCAGCCGGGAGACGTGTGCTGCTGGATCTGCATCCCCTGCCAGACCTACCAGTACCTGCAGGACGAGTTCACCTGCGCCGACTGCAGCTTCGGCCAGTGGCCCCTGGCCAACCTGACCGGCTGCTACAACCTGCCCGAGGAGTACATCCGCTGGGAGGACGCCTGGGCCATTGGACCCGTCACCGTTTCCTGTCTGGGGATGATGTGCACGCTCTTCATCGTGGGCCTCTTCCTGAAACACAACGAGACGCCGGTGGTGAAGGCCAGCGGACGTGAGCTCTCCTACATCCTGCTGCTGGGAGTGCTGATGTGCTACAGCATGACCTTCATCTACATCGCCAAGCCCTCCACGGCGGTCTGTACGCTCCGACGCCTCGGACTGGGCACCTCTTTCGCCGTGTGCTACTCGGCCCTCCTCACCAAGACCAATCGCATTGCCCGCATCTTTAGCGGGGTGAAGGACGGCGCCCAACGGCCCCGTTTCATCAGCCCGGCCTCCCAGGTTGCCATCTGTGGAGCTCTGATCTCCTGCCAGCTGGTAGTGGTTGTGGTTTGGCTGCTGGTGGAGGCTCCGGGGGTCAGAAAGGAGGTGAGCCCAGAGAGGAGAGACGTGGTCACCCTCAAGTGTAACAGCAAGGACTCCAGCATGCTCATGTCTCTCACCTACAACTGCATCCTCATCATCCTGTGCACAGTCTACGCCTTCAAGACACGCAAATGCCCCGAGAACTTCAACGAGGCCAAGTTCATCGGGTTCACCATGTACACCACCTGCATCATCTGGCTGGCCTTCCAACCCATTTTCTACGTTACCGCCAGCGACTACAGGGTGAGTCAAGTTTGGCCATGTAGCCAACATGAGTTCAGTCGTCTCTTCATGACTTGGAAGATCTCCGGAAAATGGCAGAGGTTGAAAATCACAGTAGAAAATAGGACCTCTTAGGGTGTAATAATGGGTTTTATAAGCATCTTAAAAAGGAGAGGCTGTGTGACACCAGCCAAACACTTTCCCACACATCTGAGAACTGAAATATTAAACATCAGCAACATCAAAATGCAATCAGTGGAAGCAGCATCAACAAACGAATATACAGTACAATGAATACTGACTGACCTGTCTGTCAGTTTTGACTGTGATCGTTAGACCTTTAATCAGGACCTGATGTATCCAGTCACGACAGCTCAGTATTGATTGTATGTATTCAATGTAGTTTATATTCATTTGTTGATGCTGTTTCCACTAATTGCATTTTGATGTGTGGGAAAGTGATAGGTTGGTGTCACACAGCCTCTCCTATTTAAGATGGCTTCTGGCGTTGGCACAAACATTTGCTTGACGAAGGTCTCGGACCGAAACGTTGCATTAAAAATTCTGCATATTGGCCACGTGTGCCAAGTGACACCAGGCAGGTTTTAGAAACTGCCTGGTGTTTTGTAAAGAAGAATTGTAAGGTTTCTAAAGTTTACGCTTGGATGAAGACTGACCACAGCAGGTCGCTCATACGACTACAGTAAAAAAAAAAAAAAAAAAAGGTTGCAGTTGCCAAGTCCTTTTATTGGTTAGCCCCCAAAACATTGTTTTCTGGTTTTATTTGATTTCTCCTTATGTCTCTTGCAACATTGGCCATGTTGGATCAGAGACTTTTGCTTGCTTTGGTTGGAATTTGATGTGTGGTGTTTTTTTTTTTTGTGTTTTTTTACTGCGTTACACACAAAAAATTGGGTTGAAAACATTCAGGTGCAGCTCAACAGAGACATAGATGGATAGTACGCGCACATTCTATACGCTGCATTGACAGTACTTCAGAGAAAAGGGTGCCCTGAGCTCGCTCCTATGGGAGGACAGCAGCTAGCTAGAGAGATGCAGAGACGCGAGCGATCCCCAGACGCCGCTGCCTCTGCAGAAACATGGAGTAGGCAGGCGAGACCACGAGGACTAAAAGAGAACCGAACCTCCGCGTGTCCCATTGCGTTGCTGCGGGCAGGCAAGCGTGACAGAGCGGGATGCTGAGTCCCAGCTGTGGCCTCTGTCCTGGGACTTGAGAAAGGCTCAAAGGAGCCCTTCCTCCAGGCCCCTCAGGCAACAAGAGATATTCACAGCCAGAGCGGGCTCATCAGCGAGACGCAAAACTCCCCTTTGACCGATGAATAATAACTGAGGCGACCGAGTGGGAGGGTGCGTCGTAGTTTTTTTTTTCACAGGCGCGAAGGCATTACTAGAGTTCCCCTAGTTTTACAGCACCGCTAAAATTGTCATCGCGGACTGCTGCAGACCTCCAGCTGAATAACAACTCCTGATGTGATTGTGGTCTGTCATGAAAAGTTAAAGGAAGCTAAATAGAGTCCGCTGAGGCATGCCCACATTTGATTAAAATATGAAATATTCAAAATGGTCTCGGCAGCCTGAGGGTTGACGGGCTCCTCTCGTACAGCGCTGGTCAACTCATCTCGACAGCAAACACCACTGAGAAAATAACCGAAAGTCAGAGCGTGTCCACACGTGACGCAGAGAGGCCGACATGAGAAGAAGCATCTGAACTGCTGCTGCTTGTTACATTGAAGGTCACTCTTGTCTGAGCACCTTGTTTTAGAGCAGGGGTCGGGAACCTATGGCACGCGAGCCAGATGTGGCACTTTTGATGACGGCATCTGGCTCACAGAAAAATCTTAGCTGACCTTTCTTAACACAAGTAATAAATAATTCCGCTGATTTTCAAGTAAAACATTACAAAAATCACAAAAATGATCTTCCCAAAAAATTCTTGCGCATTTTATAGGATACAATATTTTTTTTTTTTTTTTTTTTTACCGCAAATGTTCAGGGTTGCGCTCCTGGAGCCTATCACATCTGTGCTTCAGTATATGGGAGGGTTCGACACTTCTATTTTTATTGGATTAAATGCGGTAGCGTACACCAGTCATTGTGAGGTGAAGCATAACTTCCCACCGTTTAATCAGAAAGTTAGCAAGCTGATTTATACAGCGCAAACCCTTTTGCCGAAGAAGATGTATATATATATTTATTTATTTTTAAACTTTTATTATTATTATTGTTATTTTTTAGCTTTGACAGATAGTTCTGAAGCCCGTGTGGCAATCTGGGTCAATTGATAATAAGGACGCAATTAAAGCAGAAGTGCCACTGTGCTCAAGTTTAGCGCAGGCAGCGGCATTTCTGGACACTGCGAGCACGCGGTGGTTTCGTAATTCGCTCTCATACTTAAATTCTCTGCACAGCAATAAAACAACACTTTGATGCCAGGATGGTTGCCCCCACGCACCGCGGACAAAGACACAGTGGAAAAGGGAGATGAGAGAAGAGGCGCGGAGGTTAGACGTGGAAACGGCCACAGCGCTTCCTTCAGACTTCAGTTTGGCGAAATCTCTGTATTGAGTTGTATTAAGAGTTGCTAATTAGAAATAATAAATATTGTATGGCTCTCACGAAAATAGTTTTTAAAATATTAATTTTTTTGGCTCTCTTAGCCAAAGAGGTTCCCAAACCCTGTTTTAGAGTATGCATTGAGTGACACTTGGATTATGACCAGGCCACTAAGACTCTTTGAGGAGAGTGAGATGAAAGTGATGGTCAGGATTCCAGGTGAGATCATAGATGATGAGCGGATGCTGCAAGAGCTGCAGTTTTATCAGATCACTTCCTCATTAAAATAAAATAAAAAAAAATAAAAAATCAGCATTGACTCTTTTCTCCACTCCATGAGGCCTTTGACAAAGTTTTAGTTTCAGTCAAACAACTGGCTTCACTGGTTGTAAAGGGATCTGCCTGGCTGCTGTTGAGTGCGACTAGCAGAGTTTTCATCCAATCCAGGGGCGTCGCCAGAGCCTCCAGGGGACCCCGGGAAGTAGAACCAACAGAACAGTGCAGAACAGCAACTGCAACTGCAACACAATCGATGTTAAATCTGTAACAGGGACCATCTGGTCCAGATACACAATAAACTTAAGGCACATTATTAGTTAAATCAATACATATTTTTAGCGCAAAGTAGCAGGAATTTAGCTTCTCCATGGGAGGTCCCAGATGTGTCAATGCACTGTCGTGAAGAGTGGCTGTCAATGGGTGCATCATGTGGCGTTTGCTGCGGGCTTCCATGACGAGTCGTCTTTGGCAAGGTCCTCTCTCCAGCTCTAAGGCCTCTGGCATGTTAAACCTTAGTCAATGGTTGATTTACCCCTGGTCCACTCACCTTCAAACTTTTTGTTGGCTTTTATGCATTTAAAATAAATCACAAAGTTAACAGGTCAAATGAAGCTATTTCAGTTTAAACATAACCTGACATAGAAAGACCAGCCTACACCTGCAGTAATGCTATTCTATCAGATCAGTGTGTGAGTCCAGCAAGAGAAACAGAAGTTCACTGATCTCAATCCACTAACAATTAACAAATACATCCATTATTGCCTTCCTGTCCGCACCAGCGGTTGCCTTATCATTAACCTAAGTGGTATGACCATTTATCTGGGTTAATTAAACCAGAGGAGATTAAGGGCGGAATTTCTCCTGTGAAATCCCAAATCCCCACAAATCAATCTTGCAATCAGTGAGTTACTTGTGCATTTGGCTCATTTCAACATCCGTGCCAAGCTCCCGAGAGAAGCTTTTGGCCGGCTGATCCAATAACGCTCCTCAATAAATGTACAGTGAGAAGCCCAATAAAAGGAGGAATTTCATCTCAGCTGTGAGCCTCCCTCGAGGACTGGAGCAACCTGAAGGCAGCAGGCATTATTTATATCTGAGGCAGCCGTGTTGTTTTTGCCAAATAAAATATCATACCTTCAAAGGCCAAACATAGTGAAAAACAACAGTGAACAGAGGCAAACTGCCCTCCGCTACACTCGTCCTAGGTTGGAGGACATCTGGAAATATATTCAGGCTGAAGCCAGGTTCCTTGTCCTCTGCTCTTCCAAAGCAACATTTAGTAAATAATTAAAACCACTTAACGGGTCATTCCTGCAGCCATGTCCCTGCTTATATTCAACCCATCTCTGAACGATGGGACATTTAGCCTCCGTCAACTGCAGTGCTTCTTGTATCACTGTGCGTCACTAATTATTTTATAGTGCGATTTTACAGACATGGCGTGACTCTTGGTGGATTTATTGGACACAGTCGCCTGAAAAAATATGCTGGTGAATAGTTTGGGTTAAATGTAACATACACTCTGATCTTCAGTGTTCGGCACAGTGCATGCATCAGAGTCCCTGATAAGTGTTTAGAAATTACTAATAATAATTAATAGTGTGTTTATATATGCAATTAAATAGACCCCATGTCAGTAGAAGGCATAGCAACAATAACACTGATGCAATATTTGTATGGGGACCAAAACAAAAACTAAAAACCAAAACAAAACTATTGTCCTCAAATCACAGACCATACTCCCATATTGTGTTTTACAGGAGTGAGATGTTGCTTTTTAATGTGCCGCTTCACTCCTGTGAATTCCATATAGCGAATTCACAGACGGTCACAGGCAGATGACGGCCCTCTGGAGTCTGGATCTGCTCTAGGTTTCTTCCCACAGGGGAGTTTTTCCTGGCCCCTGTCGCACTTCGCTTGCTCTGGGGGCCCAGTTGGTCTTTTCTCTGATTGTACAAAGCGCTTTGAGACGTCCTCGAATGTGATTTAGCGCTGTGTAAATAAAAGACGACTGATTGATTGATTGAAATAGGAGAGCACAGACAGCAATCCAAGACGGTGATCCACAGGCTGACACCGTCGTGCTACTTACGCTGCGTCACCAATATCGGCTATCGTTCAGTATGGGAAGTGTTTGTTGATCACGACTGATGCACTGTTTTCAGTGTGTCTGCTACTCATTGTGAGCGCCCTCTTTTCTCTGACACATTTAAACCAGTGTTTCGAACCATATGTGGTTTGGGGCACATCTGTTACCACATCAGAACAAGAGGAAGCAAACTCTGCAAAATAACGCACTGCCTCCCCGGAATCCCCCCTCTCTTTTTCTCCCCCCCCCGCTGTATCTGTCACATCCTGGTGTATGTATGGAGACGTAGCTTATGATGACATTAGCATTCAGAGTGTTGACAGAGCACCTGCTGTGCCTTGCGAAATTGCGATGCGCCTGTCTTCTGCCGAGGACATGTTAAGGAAAAAAAAGAAGGTGAAAATGAAGGATCAGACACATGGCTTGCGACGAGATGACGGACAGGCGGGGTGGGGGGGTGACAGAGAGTTAAGCAGTTGATCGGCAGGCAAATAGAAGGATCACCGACACCTGCCGCACCTCTCTGGCACTCTTTGCTGATGTTGCATCTGGCTGGAAGGTTTTTTCCATTATTTCATCAGAAGCCAACCAAATGCTACTTCTGTTCTTCAGGTTTCAATCTCAAGACAGACACAAGCGGAAGCATTTTACAACTGCTAAAATAACCAGGCTACTGATTGTAGATAGCCTACATGCAATCTATCAATGCTGTTGTTTACTTAATAGTGCTTTATTTTTTTTTTTTCGACCATCCTCTTTTACAGGTGCAGACCACCACTATGTGCATCTCTGTAAGTCTCAGTGGGTCGGTGGTGTTGGGCTGCCTCTTTGCTCCAAAGGTGCACATTATCCTCTTCCAGCCACAGAAGAACGTCTGCACTCTCAGAGTGGCCACAACCCGCTTCAGTGTCACTACTGGCCCAGGCTCCAGTTTCTCTCAAGGTAACACCGGCACAACAGCACCAATTGCCATTGTGAGCACTAATTAACACATACTTACGGGTAATTAAAACATTTTTTTGCTACATTTTGGGGAAATTTTTGTTGATTTACTGAAGAAATAAGTCTCACACACTATTTAATAATCCAAAATTAAATTGGATTATAAAAAATAAATATCATTTTTTTTCAACTTGTATGTATTAGTCAATGTTGTATTCTGTGTTTGGAGTGTGTGTGTAACACAAACTGCCTTTTCTTTTCTCCACGTTATGTTTTGCAGCATCAGCCTCCAACATTGTTCCGACAGTGTGTAATGGACGAGAGGTGGTGGACTCCACCACATCCTCTTTGTGAAATTCAGCCAAGCTCTTTTGCTAAACATTGTAAACAGTTATATAATCAATAGTCCTGAATCAGGTGTCTCTGATATTAAAGCGGTCATACAGATGAACGTCCTGACTTTGTTGTCCTCAAAGTGCTGTGAGTACAATGTCCCAATTATTTTATTTTGTTCTTTGACTCTAGCGATTTTAAATGAGATGCCAATAATGTTGCATACGCATAGCCCTTGTTTTTATTGATGACTCAACAATGTACTTGCAACAATGGAGTAAAATATAGTAAATCTGTTAAATGTAATATATACAAGACATTTTTAATGTAGATTTTGGTGAACCAGTTTGTGCTTTCTTGTAATTTATGTAAATAAATTGTGTTTTTTATTCATATAAAGTTATTTCTTGTATGACTTTTTATTCACACATGCTTGTGATTACGTTTTCGGAATAATATAGAGCTCATTACAAATGTCATTATAGATTGCTTGACAAAAAGTGCATATTGCTATTTCTTATTTGCCTGTTGTGTGAGTAACATGCTAACGACTAAAATGTACAGGATTTATTTTTTACTGAAAAATATGACCATATTTCTCTAAGTCATTCTTCCAGCCAAATAGAAATTTGAATGCACTGCGACGAAACAATCAACTGTGTGATGAATAAACTTCCAGACTAATTTGAAGGGGGGTGGGAAAGGTCGTGTAAACCATATGATGAAGTTTGTGCTAAATAAATTTGGGAGCAGTCTGGGATTGATATGTATCCGCCTCAACCTGCACCATCTGGCAAAAGCAAACAGCCTCTGCATAAAAAAAAGAACAGACACACAGACATCTTCATCTGTTCAGATAGGATAAATTCCACCAAAGCTGTGTGAGGAATACTCAACACTTCCGTGTAGACTCACGGCAAATGCTTTGGAATCGAACGGCGCGGTATTCGTGATGTCGCACTGCCATCTTGTGTTCACATGTTGAATCTATCCTCTGCAACGCTGGCACTTCTGAGCAAGATGATGATGTTTGCGCTTGTTGTGAAGCTCATCGTCATTCATTTACTTTTAAGCTTGTATAAACCAAGCATAACTTATTTACTATTTGTAATAACAAGAGCTCCAACTAAGGCTAACTTAAGATTAATGTTTAGAACCCCTGAACGAGAGCATGATGCGTTTTACTGCTTAAGAAATTGTTAATATCATTCATAAACGCATACACAAACACTGTGTGTGTGTGTGTGTGTGTGTGTGTGTGTGTGTGTGAAAGAGAGCTTTGTTTGTTTTTTTTATTTGACATTGTGACTCTTTGGATAATAGAAGCAACAATGACCTTCACTATAACTGAGCTCATCGTGTGTTCTTTGTCGCACAATTCTAAAACTATGATGTTTGAATTTGCTGTTCATTTCAAATCGAGCACCGTGGCGTCGGCGTGTCACGGGGCGATTATGTAGTGCATATGTGGAGACGGTAGGTGGCGGTGTCGTCGCGGAACAGCCGCGGATGCCCTCCCACCAGCACACAAACAGTCGGCGCCAGCAGCTGTGTGGGTGACGGCCAGTAATAATACAGTGGAGCTCCTCCTCTGAGCAAACTTCCTGAACAACATTTCGCCGCTCAGCCGGTTTGGGTGACAGCCGCCGCCCCCCGGAGCCCGGAGACCCCGGACCAGCCGCTCTACAGCTTCCTTACCCGCCGCATCGACACCCGCCGCTCCGCTCCGCTCCGAGTCACTTGGTAAGTTTGAAAGCTTCGGGAGATTCATGCATTGAACGAGGGCCCGTCCGGCGGCCTGGTGTGCGAAGACAAACCACTCTTATATAACAACCAAATACCTCAGCTGACGCCAGTGAGCGGATGCGTCCGCTGTCTGGTCGTAATTACCAGGTAAGTAACATGTCGAGCGTTCGCTGCGCAGCCTCCGTAGGACGGCAGGACAGGGCAGTAGTCGACGGTGGACATGTCCGAGCTTGCCCAGCCGCCGTGTCGCCGCCGTCCCGTGACAGGCTCCGTCTCTCCGCCTCCCACTAGGAAGGACCATGGCTCCCAAAAGACGAGCCGCCACCGCCGCCGCCAGGGCAG
This sequence comes from Thamnaconus septentrionalis, assembly GCA_009823395.1. Taxonomy (NCBI): domain Eukaryota; kingdom Metazoa; phylum Chordata; class Actinopteri; order Tetraodontiformes; family Monacanthidae; genus Thamnaconus; species Thamnaconus septentrionalis. Next base: position 20,235,796 of record CM020506.1, on the reverse strand, counting down.
GAGGCAAGAAAGCCAAACAGGAGGAGGTGCCGAAGCAGAAGGATGCTTTCACTTCCGCAAAGGAGGCCCTGCTGGCCGCAGGGTCGCAGGCGAGGGGCAAGAGGAAAGTGGAAGACTACTCTGGCCTGTCGGACAGCGGCGAGGTAAAGCGACCTGCGGCCTGAGCAATCTTCTTCAAGGCTGTGGGCGACACAAAACGCAGTGACGTGTCAACGATGATGTCGTCCACAGGTGCATGAAGACTATGCCTGTATGCTCAATCAGACCAACATTGGCAACAACAACAACAAGTTCTATGTCATACAAATTATCAAAGAAAAGAAAACCTTCTACTCATGGAACAGATGGGGCAGAGTGGTAAGTTGAGTTTGATTTGCAGAATATGTTTGTCCTTCAGTGTTATCACGTTGTTATTGAGGAATGTCCTGCGCAATGAAATGGCAATCTTTATTTTGAACTCAAAGATTAAAACAAAAACAAAAACAATGAATAAAAGCCACAGTATATAAACAGTAGTAATAATGAATGCAATCATTGATCCTCTCAAGGCGTTCAAAAAGGAGTGGCAGGAAGTCGTTATTTACTCCTACCTCTTTAATTATATAATTATCATGCTCCAACATAAACAGTTGCAATTATAAATGTACATCACACAATCCTGTGACATTGAAATATATATCGTATAGCCCCATGATATCTTCATAGTCTTTTGATATCCATAGACTTTTGTGTGCAGATTACATATACACGTATGTATTCAAATATATCCGTACATTACCCACATAACTGTACATAACCTATAAACTAGGTACTTGCTGTGTACCATATAACTTTCTTATTTGATCACTTAAATAACTCAACAACAATTAGAATAACAGCTAAGAATGTCCCTTTTGCATCCTTTTGAACTGTACAGTGTTCCTGCTTTGTTTGAGTTGATCCAGGCCATTCCATAAATTCACCCCACAGATTGTGATAGGAGTGTGAATGCGAAGTTACCTTCAGTTAAGCTCCCCTCTTAAATTGTAACCCCGTCTGTGCCTGAAGAGCTACATTGTTGACAATCCTTTTTGCTCTCTTTTGCAGTATGGCCAATATATATTAATGATAGTGAACAGATTAACATGACATTTTGCATTGTTTTAGCATTGAAACTCATACAATGAGACTTTTATAGACATGGGGGAAGTTGTGTTACCCAGCACACGCTGTATGTTGACAATAAAGAGGGTATTCTATTCTATTCTTTTCTATTCTGTTCTGTTTTGCTTTAGTCAAATCACTTGTTTACTCGCTTTAATCAATTTCAATCAATCAATTTTTTTCTTTTCACCATCAACATTGCTCTGCTCTTTATTAAATGATGCATTTACGGAACCTCATAACTTTATAAACTCCCTGCAGTTATTAGGTAGACGTCAGTAAAACCACTGTGGCACAAAACAAAAATAACAGAATAAAATAATATAATATTAAAAAACATATATACTACTGTATTGAAGTCAGTGTATTTTGTATTATGTGGCACTCTGCTTTACTTTTTTAATTGTTAAAAAAACAAGTTTCTCAATGCAGATATTGTGATGATTTTGAAAACCTGTGTGTAGTGTGATATATGAGTTATATTGACGTATCAGGCTGTGGTGGGTCATTTGTCTTTACCTCTAATCTGAATTCAGGGAGACGTGGGACAACACAAACTGACTCAGTTCAAAAAGGTTGAAGATGCTATCAAGGACTTTGAGAAAAAGTTCAAAGACAAGACAAAGAACAACTGGAGCGATCGGGAGAATTTCATCCCTCAAAAAGGAAAATACACCCTGATTGAGGTGGACGGAGATCAGGACACTGAGGTCAAGGTAAATGCGCATTTCCTCAAAGTGCCTTTCCGCTCTTAAACACCTCATTGTGAGTTGAAGCAGCGGCCTAACGAGTCTCTTCCAGGCGGACGTCGTCGACTCCAAGGCTCTCGTCAAGAACACGCTGGCGTGCACCTTGGATAAGCCCACGCAGAACCTCATCGAGCTCATTTTCAGCAATGACATGTTCAAGGAGGCCATGGAATGTATGAACCTAGGTGGGTGTGTCTGACCTTTGCCTAATACTTGCACGCAAACTAGTTTGCAGCCTGCCAAGGTGGAGCACGCCTTTACCGCCTGTTCTGCAAGGTGTGGATTTTATAGTCTCGGCTTTATTCCGAGAGTAGTGTTTAATTGGGGATCGCAGATAGCAGCAGTGCGGTGTGTAAATGGTTAACCTGGTTCTCCCGTATCGCAGCTCTTTAAAGATCCTCGCATGGCGGAATCACTGATACTGATAAAAAGATGTTTAGATCTTGTAACGCAGTGAGCCGTACACAACTTCAAACTGGCACGATGCATAAGTGAAACCTTCAGAATCCTCTGTCTCTCTCTCTCTCTCTCTCTCTCTCTCTCTCTCCACTACACAGACATTAAGAAGATGCCTTTGGGAAAGCTCAGTAAGATGCAGATCGCAAAGGGCTTTGAAGTATTGGAGGAGATCGAGGCAGCCATTAACCAGAAGAAGGGCAAAGGCCATCTGGAGGAACTGTCTTCAAAGTTCTACACCACCATCCCCCACAACTTTGGCCGGAACAGACCCCCAGCCATGTTGGACATGCACATAGTCACAGAGAAAAAAGACATGCTCATGGTGAGATTTGTTGTCCCCGCATGAGACCGTGTGTTACAGCGAACAGCCCGTCTGCAGAGTGCACCTGACCCCCCCCGCCCCCCCGCTTCTGTCTGTCAAGGTTCTGGCCGACATTGAGCTGGCCCAGACTCTGAAGTCGGAGACAGAGAAGTCCCAGGAAGAGATCGAGACGGTTCCTCACCCTCTCGACCAGGACTACAATTCTATCAAATGCGTCCTGAGGCTAATGGACAAGAAGTCGGAATCTTTTAAGGTTAGCGCGGCGCGTGGTGAGGTGAGGCTGGTGGAATGCGAGGCTCCAGTAACGACTCCGTCACTGCTATGTCCCCGCATGCAGGTGATCCAGACGTACATGAAAATGACTTCAGAAACCTGCAGGAAACAAAGAATTCTCAACGTGTGGGAAGTCGACAGGGAATTTGAGGTAATATAAGCGGAGAGTGGCGTTTCGTGTGATGCAGAAGCCTTGAAGCTTTGAAACCTTAAAACTTTGCCGCGTCGCGCAGGGAGAGCGGTTCAGCGAGAACCAGAGTCTGGAGAACCGCCGTCTGCTGTGGCACGGAACCAACATAGCGGTGGTGGCGGCCATCCTGAAGAGCGGCCTGAGAATCATGCCTCATTCAGGGGGGCGCGTCGGTCGCGGTATTTATTTTGCCTCCGAAAACTCCAAGTCAGCAGGTTACGGTGAGACTCTTGCAAAAAAAACAAACAAAAAAACACACACGCAAATGCTGGAGGCAACGGTTGTTGTGCAGTCGCTGACCTTCACCGTGTTGTGTCTTGCTTCTTAGTGAGAACTTCCAAAAACACAGGCGTGATGTTCCTGTGTGAGGTCGCCCTCGGCAAGGAGCACACCATCACCAGAGACAACCACACCTTGAGAAAGGCTCCTGCAGGCTTTGACTCGGTGGTGGCGCGAGGATCGGTGGAACCAGGTCTGGTATTCCTTCAAATTTCAAATTTCTTTTTCTCTTTTTGCATAAAATGTTTTGTGAGTGTGAAAGCAGTCAAGTGAGTCGTCCAGACGAATTGACAACACATCAGAGAAAACAGTCACGTCTTGTCTTGGCGGTGAAGAAATTGGTTTCAAATAGTAACTCCTGACAAAGAGGTTTGTTCATTATCTTGGAAAAACTGGTTTTGGTCTCTGGAAGAAGTGTTTTTTGAAAATGGTTTTTCACTCTCAGCATATAAAACAACCATTTAACCTGCTATGTATAAGGGCTGCTCAATTGCATAGACTATCATAATTGTATACATTGATTTTTTTGCGTTATTATGGTTTTTCATTAACAATACTGCAGGATTGAACTATGGAACTTGCATGTATTGAAACGTTTCAGCAGCAAAAAGAACTGTAAACATTTCTATCTGTTGTTTTATCCTGTTGAGCACATCTGTCATCTCTTCCTTCACATGGCATTTGATTGCTTGGCCAAACTCCAAACAGTCTGATAAAAGCATGACGGCGTCCCCAGCTGACATTGATCAGGAAAAAATAATTTAAAATAATTATTTTAATACACTGAGTACCTTTGTTCCCCGATAAAACACGGCACTTGGCGGCTGGATTACAACAGCGCGACTGTTAAGCAGTTAGCAGCTTTTTGAATTTAGCTTCAGTGACTCTCCAACTGAATTAAGAATGCAAATGATGTGAGTTAGGGTGCAACCAGTCCAGTAATATACACAAGACAAAGCCACTGTTCCTTGTCAGATTCCCACTCAACAGAATTGAACATCATCATCATCTTCTGACATATTTTTCTCTTGATTTTATGGACTTTGTGTTCCCAGGGAGGAAAATCAAAATCACAAATGTAAATTTTTTTTCTCCCTTGACTTCAGTGGATGAGCCTTGAACCGTTCATTGAAACATTGTCTATATATCTGCGGTGAACAGCACATTTAGCCGCCTGTTTACAGCTTCCTTGAAAAAAAAAAAGTTTGCTCTGTCCTACTAAGACCACTTCTTCGCTGTTCCTTCCACATGTTTGGAAGGGGATGAAAAAGTAATGCAGAAGTATGGGTAATAATTGCCCTTTGTGACATCACAATGGGTACATTTCACGCATGCCTGTTCTATCACACACTCTGAAAAGTGGAGGAAACAAAAGATATCAGAGGATGAACTCTGTGTTTTGAGTGTTTTGAGGGCATTCAGCCGAGCAGTGAGTTCCTTTTACCTCGCTGTGGTTTCCCTCCAGCGTCCAGACATCAACAAAGGCGTTTTCCTCCACACAACTGGGTATTTTCTCTCTTTAGCAGCATTCTCTGTAAACACGGGAGAGGATTGTGATGTCATGAAAATTCCAGTAGGTCAGCATTGTGAAATAGTCAGACCAGTCAGGCAACTCTAATCTACTTTCTTCCCCCGTTCCCCGATGCTCAGTTTGAACTTGCCATGTGATGGGCTAGCTCAAATTAGCCATCTACGCTAACAAGCAATTAAACATTTTCCCCACTAAAGTGGGTGGCGAATGCATTTTGGCTAACGTTTATCTGTGAACGCACCTTTGGCTCATTTCTGAAACATTTTCCAAATGCTGATGATTGAAATTGTGCTTTCAGATCCGTCCAAGGACATATTCATCACCTTGGATGGCAAGAAGGTTGCCGTTCCCCAGGGCAAGCCCGAAGATCAGCCTCAGTACAGCAACAGCTCCTTCTCAAACAGCGAATATCTCATCTACAAAGAGAGTCAGTGTCGCATTCGCTACCTGCTGGAGCTGCACATGAGCTACTGAAAAACGCTGGTTCTGGTGGAGAAGAACTCTCTTCCTGTCTAGCTCTGCTCCCTGCCGTTTTCATAATCATAATCATCTGCCAATGTTCCTGTTCGCATCGTGATGCATAAGAGTTTCATAATCCCCTGTGCCTTATGTTTTTGACGCTGTCAAAATAAGCGTGATAGATTGCACTTCTATTCCTTTTGCACTGCTCTGCTCCTGTTGATTTTGAATGTTTGAAGGCCTCTTATTACCTTGCACATTTTCTTTTGAAGCAACTTATGGCTTTTGTGTTTGTTATTTTGTGTCTGAGTTGCGCTTCTGAAAGCAGCGCTTTGGCTCTACACAACACAATTAGAAATGCTTCCTTCTCGCCTTCCTCCTTTAGTATGCTGAGAACCTTCATTGCAGACATTTTGGATCATGTCGGGTTTTATGCAAAACTAAATGGGACTTTAAAAGTATGAGTACAATTTTAAGCTGCTGGTACTTGTAAGAACGCAATATTTGGTTGTTGCTTGTTGTGTTTAGAAGGAATCTGAAGTGCTTTGGCAATGATGTGTCTTGTATCTCAGATTAGGTAAATTTACGCCTCACTGAGCAAAGTTACAAATGTCACCATACGGTGTCAGCAGTGAGCAACTTTCCTTGTCATGTCCTTGCCTCAGCGCCTTTGCACTGTGATATTACTCTAACCAGAATAAAGTGAAATGCCTCTACAAACATGTAGTGCTTCCTTTTTGGATGTTGATGGACAGTGTGACACCTGTAACTGTAGTAGCAGGTCTGTTTGCCTCTCAACATCATGCTTTACTTCATTAGAAAATAAAACATTATGCTTAAGACTGTTTCTTGTTTAATCGCAAAACAGCAATACAGAAACATGGTTTATTAGTATTCCAAAAGACATTCATGATTATGAGCAAATAATCATTATCAGTCTAAATCAAGCATGAGCAAACTACGGCCCGGGGGCCATATGTAATCCGCGCATCTTTTTAATCTGGCCCACTGAACTTGAGGAAATGGTTAAAAAAAGTTCCTTTTGCTGAAAGCAAACTTCAAAAGTATTTGAAGTTAGAAAACCCAGTTTAAGTTCAACTGCCGTGTGCATGTTTTTATTTTTACTGGACCAAAGGCAAAAACTGGGGGCCACATGAATACTTTTCCAACTTTTTTTTTTTAATCCTTACGATGGAAATTCTGAAAAAAGGAACAAATTCTATTGATGAAGACAATTGAAATGTAATTTCCTACTGTCTTTATATTTACATGAAAAATGAGTCTCTAATTTGGTGGAATCTAGGACCCAGCGATGATGAAGCCCAGGAGGTCAGACAGAGGAGTGAGTGTCCATCTGAAAGCAAAAAAGAAAAAAAAAAGATACACGCAATACAATGTGTGACAGTCACGGCCATACACAGTGCTGGACCGTAATGAGAGGAAGCATCATTCAACATCTGAAATCAGCATTGATTTAGTAATGACTATATAAAATGTCTCATAACTTTAGAACAGCGAAAATGATTTAATGGCAATAGCTGTTCTGATTCTTTTGTCCGGAAATTGTTTGGAATTATATTAGGATTTTTTTTTTTTTTTTTTTTTTTTTTAGTTTATCTGTCTGTGTCACCTGTTGTGATAAGTGAACAACACAGGAGATAATGGGTAAGTAATCACTGAATGGTCCTTTGTACATACTGCTGTGAAATAGCGAAAATATTGAAGATTTAACCAAATTCAAAGTCGGTGGTATAACACATTAAAAAAAAAAAAATCTTGTGTAACTGGCCATTTTAAGGGAGTGTGATTATTTATTAGAAACTAATTACACTGTGGATTTGAAGTCATTAACTTAAGAACAATGTAAGTTTTTTTTTTTGACCTGTTCAACATCTGATCAGGTGGAAGGTTTTCCTTTCCTCACTGGTAAGCACTCTAGATATGCATTTTCCAAACAAATTGTATTTTTGTGTTTATTTTAACTAGAGATAAATAGTTTACTTATTTTAATTATTATTATTGCTATTTTTTATTATTTCACTATTCAGCATTTGCTATTTATATTAAGTTGTTTCAGGACACTGCATCACAATCAATATTGTGCTTTTTGTATGCAAAACCTAATGGAAAAAGCTTACTAATCATGTTAACCATATACTTTAAAGAAAATATCAATGTGTGTAGGAGAGTCTGAGCTGATGTCCTAAGGTTCATTACAACAGAAAACTGCTGTTGTGCCACGTTCACCATCACTGAAAATGTCCTTAGGCCCCCAAAAAACCACTTAGGTAGACAGTAAACTATTTTCTGTAAGCACCACACTCAAGTAGCAGTGTTACAATAGTTCTTTTTTTATTTTTTACTTAAATACTGCGAGAAGTCCATTTTAGAATTCAATACTCAAGCACCCTGCGATGAACTGGCGACTTGTCCAGGGTGTCACCCTGCCTTCGCCCTAAGACAGCTGGGATAGGCTCCAGCAGACCCCCGTCACCCTGAATAGGAATAAGCGGGTATAGAAAATGAATGAATGAATACTCAAGCATTGAACATAGTTTAAATGTGTCATGTAGTTAATAAAGAAAGCACTCTCGCTGCTTGAATATCATCTTCACTGGCATCGACCCGGAAGGCAGAGGGGGAGCAAGCTCAACACAATGCTAGCACAATGTGATAAGGCAGTTTGATCACCCGGTAACAAGCCAGACAACCAGTCTGTTTGAAGCAGCAGAGCCATCGAGCACTGGCGGTGATGCTGCGGGGTGTGGTAATGGTTCATCAAAGAGTAAAACTTTCCACTTGATTGAAAATATAGAAGTATGGGAAAACATAATAAATTCAACCGAAGTACATATACGACCTTTTAGAGCTGTGCAGTGCATTCATGCATGAAGGAAAAAGTCCCTTGACTTTTGTCCCTCTTGACCAGTTTTGACCGCAGGACATCCGCCGATGAGGACGACCGCGGTCCGAATGGACAGCGTTCTGGACGTGTGATGGCCGCCAAGACCAAGACCGGGCCCATGCTAGCCTCGGCACCGCCGCCGCTCCTCTCCAACATCACCACTGTCCAATGGGGGTCCGAGCCCATCGTCCCTGCCAACGGGGGCGTGGTCACCAGCTCCCAGTCGCAGGTCAAGGACCTTCTGGGCCTGTTCTGCATGGTGACCCTCAACCTGGTGGCTCTGATCTCCAACGCCGGTGTGATGGTGGCCATCGCCCGGGCGCCTCACATGAAGAGGTTCGCGCTGGTGTGCCACCTGTGCGCCGTGGACCTGGTGTGCGCCGTCCTCCTCATGCCGCTGGGCATCGTCTCCAGCTCACCCTACTTCGGGGCCATGGTCTTCACCGTGCTGGAGTGCCAGGTCTACATCTTCCTCAACGTCTTCCTGGTCTCGCTGGCCACCCTCACCGTCACCGCCATCAGCGTGGAGCGCTACTTCTACATCGTCCACCCCATGCGCTACCAGGTCAGCATGACCATCAACCTGGCCGTGGGCGTCATGCTCCTGATCTGGGTCAAGTCGGGCGCCCTGGCCCTGGTCACGGTCTTCGGGTGGCCGGCCTACGGCCGCCAGAGCTCCATCGCCGCCGCCCACTGCTCCCTGCACGCCAGCCACAGCCGGCTGCGGGGCGTGTTCGCGGTGCTCTTCAGCGTGCTCTGCTTCCTGCTCCCCGCTGTCATTATCTTTGCCGTCTACTGCTCCGTCTACCGGGTGGCGCGCTCCGCCGCCCTGCAGCTGGCACCTGCCGCCGCCGCCGCCACGCCCACCTGGGCAAACGCCAGCCCCGCCAAGAGTCGCTCGGACTCCGTCGGCAGCCAGACCGCCATCGTGGTGGTGGCCACCGGCCGCTCGCTGCCGCAAAGACTCTCCCCCGAGAGGGCTTTCAGCGGAGGCAAGGCCGCCCTCACCCTGGTCTTCATCGTGAGCCAGTTCCTGGTCTGCTGGCTGCCCTTTTTCATCTTCCACCTGCACATGTCCCTGACGGGCTCCATGCAGAGTCCCGGTGACTTGGAGGAGGCGGTCACCTGGCTGGCCTACTCGTCCTTCGCCGTCAACCCATTCTTCTACGGCCTGATGAACAGGCAGATCCGGGAGGAGCTGGTGAAGTTTCGACGCTGCTGCCTGACGCGCTCCACGGACATGGGGGCGGTCAGCCATGAAGGCTCCCTGCAGGAGAACTTCCTCCAGTTTATCCAGAGGACCGCCGTCTCCCCTGAGGTCTCATCCGGTCGTTCCAGGTCTCACACTAAGAACGCCGAGGAGCAGGCGGTGAAAATCCCCGGACTTATTCTACCTGAGGAGAAAAGTTAGATGGATGGACGGCAGCCGGACACTGCGGCGTCAATACTGAGACCATGTCCATTTTTAAAATGCTTGAATATGTTGTCTAAATGGGTTGTTCAAATGGTACTTCCACCATAAAATAACTGGTATTACCATATCTAGGTGTGATAATTGATTGTATCATAATTCTGACTCATTGAGTGCACAAATCGAGGAGTTCCTTTTGATATTTGTGCCTTGGATGTTGCCTCTTGTCTGCAACCGTAAAGACAAGAGGAAAAGCTTAGTGAAGGATATTAGAAAAATACAAGTTGGACTTTTTTTTTTTTTTTTTTTAGCTGAAGCATATAAACATTTTTAGCTGGTATGGCCCATATGATAATAAAAAGTAATTAAGTTAATGGTTATTTATGCATACTGTACATCTATCAGTTAATAATGATTGTGATAAATAAGAATTAAGATAATAAATAAAGACAAAATGTGTTGTGTATCTGCAGTTCCTGTGACATGACTGGACGTTTTGCTCATTTTGATAAGGAATTTCATACATTGTTTAATACATTCAATAGTATTCAGTCGTGTCAATTCCAAAAAAATATTGCCAAACAGCTTCTGTTGGTTGTTAAGAGACCAGGCAGTGGCCTTTGACAAGTGAATCATGTAAAGTGATTCCGTGTATCACTAAATGATCCGGTCAGAGAATTTAAGAGAGAACTAATTGTTGCTTTTTACTTGCAACCTGACACACACACACACACACACACACACACACACACACACACACACACACACACACACACCCTTGGAGTATGGACTGTAGCTGAGATAGTACGGACTGTAGCTGAGATAGCGGCTTTACAACAGAAATCCTTGCTTACCTTTGATAATGCTGTGTGAGTGGTGGCTGAGTGCTACTTTATGGCAGCTGCTGTTTGTATTAGGCTTCCACAAACAGCACACACGACGAATAAAGAACAGTGTGTTTGAGGCAAATAAGAGCAGTTTGCTACTGGCGTGTGTGTACAGTGTCCTTACATAACTGGGTTGTGCTGGCGGGCAAGCAGACACACCAGTGTAAGGTAACTAATGCACCGACAATATATGTGTGTAATTGGTTATTTTTTTTCCACCATATGTAGTTGTAAAATGACAGTGTTTTGCCAGGGCACTCAGAGCTTTTAATTTAAGCCCAGGTGGAATTACAGTTTCTAGGCACCATCAGGTAGACAAGACGTTCCCGGAAGAGCTGAACAGAAGGCTCTTTCTGCCGAATTAAAGCCATCTTTTTCTTCATTGACAGGGTCTCGTTTTTTGTGTGTCTTTATTTATTTATTCATTTAGTCAATGCTTGTCTGTTAATGACTGTGCATTCTTGAAACTACCAGTCCTCTTCTCCTGACGTCTAGAATCTGTAGAATCTGAGTCTGATGAACACTGCATAGATTAAATTGGACAGCAGAGACAAACATCACCGCCAGAATCCGATATTTTTGTTAGGCTCTGTTTCCCAAGCATTGTAATGTTATCAGGCTTAACCGATGTCAAAGGGCAAATTTGGTCTTAACATGTAGGTGACAACACAGGCAATGGCTACACAAACAAGTTAATTTCACTGCTGCTGCAATTTAAAGGAAAATCCAGGGAAAAGCCATTGAATTCCACTGAATGCCTGCTGTTAGAGTAAGAGTAGAATAGATTTATAGAAAAGCAAAAGAGTTTGTTTTATTTCTAGGTAGACGACAGTCTGGTGATACTGGTATTGATTTATTTTGACCACTTTACGTTGACCTTTGAACCTTATAACTTAAGAGTGACTCAAGACATTCCAGATGGATGTTTAAGCTCCAAATACATTGTTGCTCATGAAGTTTTTTTTTGTCTTTAACCTGTCTTTTATAGCACCAAACATGTGCTAATGCCTGTTAAATGGCCAGTAGCAGCCAAGCGCTGCAGATGAAACAAAGACTGAGACAAGGAATGGGAGAATTTCTTTCTTGCTTTATTTTCTAATGTTCATTCTCATGTGCACCCTGATCTCTGAGCAGCAACAACCAAAAGATGGAAACGATGGCTCCTTCTATTGTCGGCCACTCTTTAGCCACCTGGGTGAAACCTGAAGGCCACCGTCAAAAGCCAAAAAATGAACATTCAACATGCCATTTCACAAATAATAAAGTAACTCACAATCATAATATAATTAAACACCATAAAAAAATAAATAAATAACATAAACAGCCCCCACAACTGTCCTCCTCGACCAGCGATCCGTCGCACCCGGAACGTTTATGAGCGCGGAGTCTTTTCGTCGGCGCACTCTTGAGCGGTCGGAGCAGTAAGGATGCGCACTCACCCCTGGCAACATCTCCCTCGCACCCACTTAGACTGCACTGCTGCACTCACCCCATCACACACGTCGCTACTGCACGGCATTAATCTATTCATATACACTTTGCTCAAATTCACTTTTATGTGCTTTGTGCAGTTTGTTCCCACTCTCAGTGAATTCATCATTTCATACATAATTTCGCACCAGTATAAATAAACAGTAAAACAGTCACACACACACACACACACACACACACACACACACACACACACACACACAAAAAAGCTACATTCTGGAGGTATTTTGTCTTTCAACTTTGTTGCGAACCCTCTTGCTAACCTTCTAAAGTTTGTGGGCTGTGCCATCATCTGCTTGATGAACGATCGGCAGGCTTCCATCACCATGGTTTCCTCACACACACCAAATACAACCCTGTAATCACACCCTGCCATGACAACAGTGCCACTAAAAGCTGCCTCCAACTAACCAAACAGGTACTACTGCAAATGCTGTGGTTAAAAAGAGTCAAAAATGGCTTCCTCATTAGTCATTAAAAGTCAATTAGCTCTCATGTTGAGGATTTCTGCTAAAATTAGTGCCCAATAACTGTGACGACCAACAGGGTGTGCTATAACCCAGTGAATCCCATTTTTAAAAACGCTATGATTGGAATATTTAAGAACTGCCAAATACCCTGCAACACAGAAACAAAGGCCTAAAAGGCTTTTGATTTACAGGTCAGTCAACATTGTGCACCACCTGCTACTCGCCTCCAGAGTTTCCAGCGCGATGTTGGATGCTCTTTTATTGACAAGGACAGCAGCAAAGCAAAGCAAGCCGAGCCACAGCTTATCTCAGGGGAAGGAGGAGAGCGGGGATTAGAAGATGAGAGACCAGCTGTGGGAGTGATGGGAAAGTGGATTGGCTCTTTGAAGATTTGGACTTCACCCCAAGTGACACGGAGCGCTTGATAGTCGGCAGGAGCGGACCAAAGAATCATCAGAGTGTTCAGATAAAAAAGAAAAAGAAAAAAAAGAACAACGACAATTACAACTGCGAAATACACACATAAAAGCTGCCGGGGAGCCTCACATCAGATCAGACTGAGATGAATCATTTCTGCCAAGAGAAACAACTTAGACCAGTGAGTCTGATATGAAAACTTGCTGCTCACAGTCTTGGTGCTTTCACATCCACCTGCAGGTTTATAGGTGTAGTTGTTGTTGTTTTCTCCAGTCACCCTATTAGGGTCAACTGAAACTGATGGAGACTGAGCTGTTGTCTCCAGAACAAAGAGGACCCGAAAATCTTGAACTGACCTTCGCTCTGCGTAACACTGACCTCAAGTGGACGCGATCATATATACAGTTGCCCAGAGGGCTTTCGCCACAGTAGGTCCAATTGTCATCCATTGTTGTGTTGGACGCACAACGTCTATACATACATATCCAAGGCGGCAGTCGTCATCTGTTCTTTGGCTGTCTTTGTGTTTGACGAGGCCATCATCTCACCAAGGGATTGAAGAAGAAAAAAAAAATCATCCCCAGTGAAGGAAAGCTTTGGAAGCGTGTGGATATGAAGTAAAGCCCCGTCTGATGTGTGCGAGCCTGCAGCTCTGCATCTGCATCTCCTGTTGTCCCAGACCCACCAAACAAGCTCACCGTGCGCCACGTCCTTCGTGGAAAAGACAAAGATTTTTTTTTTAAAAAAAAAAAAGTTCATTTGTTAAATAAAAAAATACACCTGTAGCTAGGGTGGCATTGCTACTACAAGCTCAACTGCATTGTATTTGTTCCTGCCAGTTACCGAGCTGATGTGGCCATTTTCTGTAGAGCGTCGCAGTGAAGATCTAGCCTGTGTGGGCCAGCATACTAAACACTTTCCTAAGCCGTCTCTTTGAAGCGCTGGGAAGTGCCATGGCTGAATTATCATCCGTCTGGCAAAAGGTGAAAACTGTGAATAAATGTGTCGTCACGACAACGGCTGAAGGAGGGGAAAAAAAGAAGTCCGTATAGGCCTGAATGGATGATTGATTAAAAAAAAAAATGAATGGGATTTTTTCCCCCTGCATTTTTGTCGCTCTGCACAGGCTGATGAGTGAATTTTTCTGATTGACTTTGCTGATAGACTTCAGCTCCTGTGTAATCCCATGTAATCGCCTTACTCATCCCCTGGCCTAGCCTGCGAATATCTCTCGCTGTAGGGAACACTCCACAGTGAGGATGAAATAAAAAACCCTTTACTAATACAGTTGGCAGAAATGAGAAGAGCCAATCGTTCACACCTTTTTTATTGTCCAATTGTTTTTTTTTTTAAAGTTCTACATATTGACTTCTAGGTATCATCTCTTGTGACACATCTCTCTCTTGCTTTCTTCTGTTGTTACAACAAACCCCAAACTCTTTGGTACAAGTATAAAAAAACCCTGTTGTCTGGAGGCCTGTGGCAGAGAGTTTACTGTTAACACTGGAGTTAAAAATAAAAAAATAAAAATAACCAGCCATTAGACAAACCTTTTACTTTCTTCATTAAATAACCTCTTAAACTGAAAAAAAAAAAAAAGCACCACCCAAACTGTCTGTGGGTCAGTTATATGACTCAGCCCACTATTCATTAAATGAAAAAAAATGACATCAATATGTATATATGTGGAAAAGTCAGCTATTTTCTTGATATCACGAACAATGGCTTATTTTTCCCTATTATTATTTGTTTCAGGGAAGATAAATTATTTAAAGAAATTACATTGTATTAATATTTTTAGTATGTTTTACATAAACAAAACTCCTTGGGGCAGTCGTTACTTACCAAAGTGGGGCATCAACCACCTTTATGACATCACAGAGGGCTGATTTGAACAGCTCCTGTGTGTTTTTTTCTCCACTTACACACTCTCAAAGCAAAAACAAGTCAAGGGACACTTCATTCCTGGCTAGTGCCGTCTTGACATTCTGTATGTGACTGCTACTACAGAACGTAATGTGGGTCTACGTTCAGATTGGGGACCAGAGCCAGGCCACCTTTGCACGCAGTGACAGCGGCAGACGGAGAGCTATGCCCACTGTGACTCGCTTCTATTTCGGTCTCCCTGTATCAGTGGCCAACTAGCCTCCACTGTCTCCATTGCTGCACCAGGAATAGTCCATTAATGAGCTTGGCTCTGCACCGCATGCACTTTGATCCCAGCCAGCCCTCACCCCACATCCACTCCACCATCCTCGGTCTCTGTTACTGCAGAACGGGGGCAGGCAATTCTGAACCGTTTGCCAAACTCTCATTTCCTGTAGTCTTCTTGCATCCTACCGATTGAGAAAATAGCAACGGGTGAAATGAGTCCCTGGTCCCTCCACGCCCCTTCTCCCTCTGTTTGGAATTTGTTTATGCGACCGGCTGATATAGAAACTCTGTGACTGATAGCAGCAACTGCGCGGCTTAAGGAAGGCTGAATCAGAGTTATTTTGGTCCACTATTGAAATTTATGTTTGGCGTTGTCCCAGAACCGTGGCACCACGGCCAATCAACCAACCAACTCATCAATCACATCCCTAGGTGTCTCAGAGTGCCTTGCACACTCAAAAATGAGGGAAAATGGTGACAAATCGTACTTTTTTAAGGTCAACACATTTGAATATGTAGGATTGTGTAGCAAATTCATGTGCAGCAAACACAGTCGTGCAAATCAATGAGTAAAAACTGAGAAAACTCCACTATGCAGGGAGGATCTGTTGCCTGCTAACTGTTCTCACCGTGGGAACATCTACACTCCAACATAGTACAGTAATAAAGTGACACTTACTTATTTAGCTGAAGCCAAATGACTGCTGAGCTCCAAGGTGAAGCTGCAGCACACAACATACGAGAAATGCAACTTGAGACGCTTTTTTAAAACGTTTGGCAGTGCGTTTTTACTTGTGCAGTAGTGTAATAAAGCTCTGAATGCACGAGCAAAAGTTTCTCCTCCGAGATGATACGAGGGTTAAGTGAGCCTTAATTCCCTCAATGAGTTACACTAACGCTCAGCTTGCACCTCATCGTTTTTTGTATCACTGCCAGCTGCCCAGCTCTTTTATTCCAAAAAACATATGATATATATATATATACATATATATATACACACATGTTGTAATGGTTACATGTGTTTATATATTTTTTTCTTTTTAGAAGTTTATTTTCAGAAGATTGTCATGCACCAACATTGGCAAAACAAATTCCTTTTATGTGTAAAAAATTGTACTGGGCAATAAAGATTTTTCTGATTCTGATTCTGAGGTGTGTGGCCTCTCCCCCCAAGCTGGTGCAAGAAGTTGGTGCCACTGTTCAAACCCCACAGCACCATGTGAAATGTGACACAACTGTGGGCTCTCCCTGAAGGCATGCCTTTTTCTGTCCGTGCAAATTACATTGTGCATGTGCGTGTGAGTGTGTGCGTGCGAGCTAAGGGTGGAGGGGCCGCAAGCCTACTTTTTTTATCAGGGCGTCTGCAGCAGCTGTCCACTGGCATGCCCCCAGTGAGCGTCACAGCAGTGATACAAGGAGGGGGGTGTCCTACAGCCAGCTCAGCCTTCACTTCAGCCTCACTCTCCTCTCAGCGTCTGTGGCCCCGTCCAGGACCGGCAGCCCCACCATGGCGGACCAGTACCAGTACAACACCAACGAGGAGAAGATCGTGAAGGACAGCAACACCAAAGAGATCGATTTGATCAACAGGGACCCCAAGCAGATCAATGAGGATGTGGTGAAGGTTTGTGCAGCATGGAGACAACAAGTAGATTCCTGTCGCGTGTACCCCGGACGCCTGCAGAGGAGTGACGGAGCTCTGTCCGCAGGCACCACGACGGGGAGGATTGGTCGCCCGTTTCGTCTGTGAAACCCTGGAATAGATCAAATGTTATTCCGACTGCGTGTTCTGCTCAGGCAACAGCAGCAGAAGTTTATTTTGGGAAACAGGTTGATGATTAGACCGCAGGGTGAGCAGGGGGTGCAGTGGCCCCCCGAGGCATGTTTATCTCTGATCGTTGCCATGCTTTAACCACCAAAATATTTCCCATAAGGTCAGGAATGAATAAACATGTAGATTACGTTTTCTTTTTTTGACCGCCAAGGCCCCGTGTTGAGGTTGTGAGCAGTGGTGTAGTGGTCCCTGGAGAAGTGGCCAAATACTCTTAATCATTGCCCCTTTTTAAGCAACTTATTCAGCAAACACCCTGTTTTATAAACAGTGACATCTAAGGCGACTCTATTCTATTTTGTGCAAAAATGGGCCAGTGGTATTTGCACGTTGTCACATGAGGCCAGTAGTATTTGCACGTTGTCACATGATTTCTGCTGCTTGATCTCAGCGAATCAGGATTTATGAAATGACGTCATTACTGACCTAATTATCCTGGCCAGACTATTGAAAGACAATTACACAATGATACATTTTGAGGGAAATGTTACTTATTCCTCAATCCATCCACACCTGAAAATTGGACGACTGCTCTCTCACCCTGCTAGTATTCCATCTAGGCCAGTAGTTTCTTGCATAAACTGTCTCTTGGAACAGCTGATCTGCAACAAGATAGTGTAGGCCACTATTATGTATGTTACCACTGTTACAATTACTTGACCAGGAGCTGGTCCTACACAGGTGACCTAATTCTTCATGCTTAAATTGAACCAATCTAACCGCTATCTAACCAACGAAGGCAATGCCTATTAGCCAGT
Organism: Thamnaconus septentrionalis; assembly: GCA_009823395.1. Taxonomy (NCBI): domain Eukaryota; kingdom Metazoa; phylum Chordata; class Actinopteri; order Tetraodontiformes; family Monacanthidae; genus Thamnaconus; species Thamnaconus septentrionalis. Next base: position 20,218,067 of record CM020506.1, on the reverse strand, counting down.
TAGAGGTAGAGTAGGGTTGGTCATGCCCTTACCATCCTATGAAAGAATATCGGACTATTTGGCTTGCAGACACTACTGAATGATGTGCACCAGAGTGGATTGAGAAGTGGGAATACGCAATGCTGAGTGATATAAAAGTGGGTATACTCTGTATACCCTACACTACACCACCGGTCGTGATTGAGGTCTGCATAGCACATGTCAGAAGTCGGGGGAGTTGATACACACATTCCTCAACCTGAACAGCCTTAATGTCAGCGGCCTGCGATGAGACAACCCCGCCCCTCCCTTTCATTACTTTCTGTCACCATCCTGGGCCAGGGTCATCAGGGAATCAGGGTTCTGAGAGTCATCCGACATTAGCCAGCAAACGGAACAGAAGAAACATCACAAGCTTTTCGGGCAATTCTTTAGCAATTCATTGGGACGACGACCACTGGCTTCAAAGCTGACAGCCGCTCAGTTTGAGAAGGAGGACATCTGGCCCTTTATCACAGTCTGGTTTAATTAACACTTGTCCGCCGGACATCCCCTTGGAAAACGACAGCAACCTCATGAGCAGATGGCACAAGCTGAAAACAAATGGGACTTTTCTTTAGATGCACTTATGAATGTTACGTGTCGTGAAGTTTTTGGTTTTTATTTGAAATGTACTGGACAAGAGATTTCGTACAATTTCGTACAAAAAAAATTGTATCAAGTTGCTTTTCCAAGAATAATCTTTACATTTAAATGTCAGCAGTAGTTTTCAGTGGAGCTTTAAGCTTTATATGCCCGCAGCCGTGAGCCCACAGACTGATGGTGGAGGTGGTTTGGAAAGAAGTCTTAAAGATTAAACTAAACTGGTTCTGGTATATGGGACGCGAAGGATGAGAGGCGAAACATCTAAGTCCAGTTTCCTTTAAAGGTCCAGTGTGTAAAATTTGACATAATTTGATGATTTTTATACTGGTAAACCTTAACACACTGCCTATAAGCACATTATTATAAGTGTATACCCACAGTACAATAAAATTAATTTGGTTTTGCTACCCGTCAAACAGTTCTCATGTACCAGAATATACATATAGTGAGGGTCTTCTATTTAGGGTGAATACTCACCTCCTCACATAAACCAACGAAGAAGAAGGTGGACGAGGTATCCAGGTTTAAGTGCACAGGCAGCTGTAGTTTACTGGCAAGCTTGAGAAAGGGAAGGTAAATGAGGACAAATGAGCGCTGCAATCTGAAAACTACCGTTTGATGTTGATGTTTCTTCACAAAAATACTCACTTAACCTTTCAGTCAGTCTTCAACTATGATGACCTGGATGGCTGATGACCCTCACAGGCAGACGGGTGGGAGAAGCAGAGCGCACTCGTGGTAATTATCAATTCAAAAATGTCTCTTCTCCCGTCAGGTGGAGTTTGAGGACATCATCGCCGAGCCCGAAGGCACCCACAGCCTGGACGGGGTGTGGAAGCTCAGCTACACCACCTTCACCGTGACCAAGTACTGGTGCTACCGCATCCTGTCGGCGGTCTTCGGGATCCCCGTCGCTCTCCTCTGGGGCTTCCTCTTCGCCTGCATCTCCTTCTGCCACATCTGGGCCGTGGTGCCCTGCATCAAGAGCTGCCTGATCGAGTCGCAGTGCGTCAGCCGCATCTACTCGCTCTGCATCCAGACCTTCTGCGATCCCTTCTTCCAGGCCCTGGGCAAGATCTTCAGCAGTGTGCGAGTGGCGCTGCGCAAGGAAGTCTAAAAGAACTGGAGCCTTTCTTTTTTTTTCTACACCCGCTTGAGATTCTCGCTCGACGCTCCGCACCGTGCTACGCCCCTTTTGAGCCGACGTGTCCGGCGCGCCGCCTGGCCGCCAGAAGGTCTGTGACAGCTGCATCGTGGCTCTGTGACAGCCCCTCCCACCCCCCCACCACCCCCCACCCCCACAGCTCAGTGCTCCTCTCTGAGAGAGGAAGGCCTCGTGCAATGACCCGAGGACCCGCCTGTCCTCATTCGTCATACAAAGCACCTGTGGACAACTCCTGCTGAATGTTCAACTTGAAGGCCTCGATCAAAAAGTTTTCCGTGCTTTGTGTGTGTGTGTGTGTGTGTGTGTGTGTGTGGCTGCTGCTTACCCGAATAGAATTGGTTTAAACATGGAGCAGCGCATTGGGGAAAGTCTGTCTCCGCACCATAACTTCATCTTGTTTCAATACGTTTTGTAAACAAACAAACAAAGCTTTATTTTCGGCTTATTTGATGACTTCTCGGGTGCTGTTTTGTTTTGTTCTTTTCTTTTTTCTTTTTATTTTCTGAATGCATATTAACCAGAAGCTTAAACTTGTCTGAGCGTTTGTTTGTTTTTTTTGTCAAGTGTAAACGAGAATGGATCTCCTACTGATCCAGTGGAGTTGCAACCTTGTCGTTATATTTCCCATGTACTGTTGAGCCATACAAGCATTTGCTGCTATTGTCTAGCTACTGCTGATGAATGAATCAAATTGCACCTCACAGTCATTGACAAGCGCATGAATGGATTTGTTTTTCCCTGCAGAGTGACAACACATTCTAATTATGCACTGTGTTAAAGCTATTTCTGAGCAGTGTGAACACTTGGCAAGTTGTGTTAATTGACTCATTATAATGCACACGAAATGACAGCCGAGGTTAAAGGCTATTTCAACCGCTTCGCCCGCCGACATTTCAGACTTTGTTCTAAGCTGCTGCTGCTGCTGTGTCTTTTCAGGGAGTTCTCAAAAGTTTTGTATCAGGATGAGCTTTGAAATAAAATTCAGATTTGCAGCACTGACGGCAATGAACATGCGTCACACTGTAATTATGAGTTCCAGCCATGATGTGTTTTGTGATTTTTATTCAGGTCACTTTGCATCATTGGAAATGATGATTACAACTGGGCTTTTTTATTTTTTTCTTCTTTTAAATAAGAATTCACATCCTGGTTCACTTGAATCATTCACAATGAATTTAAATATAACAGACTAAACAACAGCTTTCGACTTAATAAGACTCGCAACGAAGACTGCAGTGATGAAAACCTCTCTCGTCCCTGCCTTCCATTAGGAAGGATTTTTTTTTTTTTCTTCCGCGCAGCGAGTGTCATCAAAACACTCCGGTCTCATCCGTGCATTACAATTCTATCATGTGTTTTGGAGTGGAGGTTAATAGGATGCAGAAAATTACACTGTACCTGCGAGGGGAAAAAAAGAAGCAGGAACTTAGTGTGCTAACTGATTCAGCAGTAGCGCTAGAAGATTTCCAGCAGCCCCACAAAATACTTCCTCAGCCAGGAGAAGAGGCAAGAACAGCAGGCACCAAGAAACTTTGAAGCAGAGCCTGTAGGCTCTCTCTCTCTCTCTCTCTCTCTCTCTCTCTCTCTCTCACTCTCTCTTCCTCGATTAAATGACTGCAATTCTTTATTTTTAATACTTTTAAAAATAGCTTTTTTTTTCTTGACACTTGTGACATTTCACATCGAACAATATCACAAATGACGACTGCTGTCGATAGCAAGTGTAGCAAAGTCGGCTATAGAGTGCACGCTATTTACAACAGGTGAGAAAAGCCTGTTAGCTTTGCTGGTGGCAACAAATAAAATGCACTGCGGCTGCACAACATAGCCCCCCCACCCCCCATTACTTAAGTTGTATATGCTGCAAATACACTGATACGCACTGTTCATTTAAAACCATGAAAATAAAAAATACAAGCAATAAAACTTGCAAGAATAGAATAATAATGATGATAATAATAATAATATCCCAGTCATAGTGTTTTGTAAACTTGTGTACAGACCAGGCGGACGGCACGCCAAGGCCTAATGTTGCACCGAGGTTCTCATCTTTAAATCTCACGTTTCAATAGAAAGTTATGTAAATTATAATTAAAAAAAAAACAATAATAGCCACAACTTTTCCCCTCATGGCGAGAGTCATCCGAAGAACTTATGGGCAATGGTTCGGGAAGTAAGGCAGGGCGGGGCACCTTTGAGTGCAGTCCAGGAGGGGGGGTTGCGTGAAACTCATGAGGTGGAGGTCTGCGTGATGCTCCTCTGACTGCCGGTGCTCTTGATGGCAAAGTTTGAGGAGATGCTCTTGTGACTGGAGTCGAAGTCGGGCTCGCAGTGGCATGGCGACGAGTTGAGGTAGCGGGCAGAGCAGCACAGGAAGTTCTGCCTGAGGTCCTGGAACAGATGCCCGGCGAAGCACATGTAGATCCAGGGGTTGCAGCAGCTGTTGAGGCTCGCCAGCAACATGGAGATGATGAAGGGCATGGCTGCGGAAACACAAGAAGGATCATAAATAACTTAGTTCCTGATTGATGTTATAATACATTAATGACGTTGTAATAAGTCACAGTCACAGGCAGACAATCCTTGGTCAGCTGCTTCCAGCCAACACGGTTGGATGGATGGGCCAAAGTATTATCTGCACTCAGTACGGGCAATGCAAATCATCTGCGTCTGGCTTTTTGCTGCACCACCAAACCACCAGAATGCTGAAACCTAATGTTGTTTGTGCGTGTTGCTGCTTAAGCCCAACACGTACTGTAACCCCAACGGCAGCCTCAACTGTGACTTTGCTTCCCTTCACACCCATCTGGAGCTCCCTGTCAAAAACATTTAATCACAACTCCACTAACACGGCTTGTCTGTGGCAGGAAGGATTCTCACTCTTGAAGGAGTTCCTTGAAGGACGCAATTTGAACGTGGGGTAAATCGAACACAGCAGTGGACGCGTTCCCGTCAATAATTCCATTTTCTCAGCCGCATGTGTACGGGGACAAGCAGAGAAGTTTAGAGCCGATTAGACGAGAAAACCTAATTATGAGCTTAGTCTGATTAAACTCTGCATGTAAACGTACTGAGTGATTGTCCTACGACGAAGCTCGGCTTTTCCAAAGACAGTAGAAGCAGGAGGGGTGTGGGTTGGGGATCCTAATCACTCCAATGCATAATGACCAGTCGTGGACAGTCGCACACGCGGTGACATTTACGCTACGTCCACCCCACCACTCCTGCTGACATTTTAGAGATGAATTTCGAATTTGTGTAATTAGCCCGATCCTCTATTTAAGCGGATCTTATTGATTGCTAATCGCAGCCTCCGCCTGTCTGCACTCACAGCCACTTTCACATTGTGCCTAATGAATGTCCCTGAGCACTGGGGAAAATGATCCCTCCAGGGGGCATGAACCGCTTGAGGATGGATTAACACCAGTTGATCCTCAGCCATTACAGCCATGATTTACAGAACTGAAACACAACTTTGACAGAGTTCAGATCATTTAATTACACTTCTGAATTGGTGTCAGAGGTCTCATTGTCTATTTCCTTCATCTAACTCCGATGTATTAACTCAGATGAACAACTGACAAGGCCGGAGAAATTCAGTGCACCATGATAAAACCTGGTAGCAACAAATGAATAAAGGCAAAGGACACAATTTTTTTATTTGCAGCTAAAGACTTAAAATACTATTTTGGATGTCCATCCCTGCAACGTCACTGTTCCACATGAGTTTCTCATTCACACACACTTGTGTCCATGGAGTCCACAGAGATTCCTGGTGAAACTCATCTGTCATCCTGTCATACTGGAGAAGAACAGGGCCCCAGGGCTGATCAAATTTGGGGTCCCACTTCCTTAAAGAAGTGAGGTCACCTCACCACTGTCTTACACTTGCAAAAGTTCTTATAATTAACGATAGTTCCTCATATGTTTGACAAATTCTGGTGGAATCATGGTCTGACAAGTATACAGCAAAGACATGCAGCATTTTGACAATGGAAAATTCCAAAAGGCTTCAGACTGCTTTTGTTTAGACTTGACTTGCAAGAATCAATGTTTCACAGACCCATGGGACGTCATCATCGGATTCAGAAGAGGCCCCTTGACAAAAGAGCGCACTATAAAAAAAATGAAAAAAACCTTGGCAGATTATTGAATCTCCTGTCTGTCACGCTCTCTCTCTCTCTCTCTCGCTCTCTCTCTCTGTCTTTTGCTGAGTTGTGGAAGCCTTTTAATTGGTGGTCAACACCAGCAATACGCCGCAGGGAGTTAAGAAAAGCCTTCAAACTCCTATTAGGAATGTGCAGCACCACACAGAAATTGTACTAAACCCAAAATGAATAAAAGCTGTGGCAAACAGCTTCAGCTTCATCTGCTGGTCTTTCTCGTGCACCCCTCTACTCATCCCCGAGACACCGTAACCTATGGAAATGTTAATGGGATGTGCAGACATGCAGTCATCATGGAGCTGACTTTTATAAAATGCTGATGATGAATTTTGGCTCTGTGTAATGTGCTCAGCTGTTCATATGCTTCTTGGCCCAGGTGCACTGTTTCAAACATTGTGGGTGCATCACACAAGGTCCTGCGTGTTTTGTTTTGGTTGGTTGAGGTTGACTGGAATTGCAAATACTTAGTCTAAACAATGTGCACTTGTGTGAGTCAGGCTCCCCTGACTTTGAGCAGTTAGTAACTTAAGTGGCATAAAAAAAAAAAACTTGAAAAGGTCAAACAGCCTTGCATGCTAAATCCAGAGAATTTAAATGATCGGCATGATGTCTCAGATGAACCCTGTGTATCACTTACTCACATTATTGTCTGAGCTTCAATAGCAGAATGAACGACTGATGGTTCTGTTTTATAAAGTTTTTGCCACTTCATGTATCGTGAATAGTGAATATGGCTTGAGAGAGTTAAAATATTATGAAGCACCTATTATGCCCTAGTTTAGTACTATCATTCTTTTTTTGACCAAGAGGGGGCAGTCTATCATTAGAGTGCAGCATGGCGACCAGGGCTTTATTTGGCAGGCAGAATAAACTCCAATTACCATTAGAAACAGTGATCCTGCCTTTGAGATGTTCAAAAAGCTTCCATTGAAAACAAATTCTTCATCTTATTCTGAACTGATTTCTATCAAATGAGGACAGTTGCACGCAAGTGTTCACAGACCAAAGCCACAACCGCAGTCAGACTCTGATATTGTGTTGGGTCTCACATCAAGTCCTCACACGCCCCTAAAGTTCATTAATGTGCACATCACTTTGCTGCTTCACTTCCAAGCTCCTTCATACATTATATTGACCATCAGTGACGTCCACTGGTCGAATTATTTCCTTTGTGAAACTATATGACCACATCAGTTAGACAATGCTTTGCTTTACCATTGCATTAGGCGATACATGGGTGTTTCAATTGTTCCCAAGTTTCAATCTTGAAATTTCAATTTTTCCTTCGAGGCTTGGATGGGAGGTTTTTTCTTCTTCTTTTCAAACAGAGTCATTCAGTTTCTGTACTTTTTCCAATGACTCATCACAGAGGAGCCAAAATGAGACAGTTTGGCAAAAGAACTTTTAAAATTCCCATCAACTGAACACTTTGCTTGCATTAATCACCAGGCTGACATTTCATGTGTTAACAGGCTTGTAACATATGCATTACAATAATTAACAACGGTCTCCTGAGTCACCACCCACAGAAACAGCTCGCTGGACAGTGTGTTTTCAGTAACAAATGCTAGATTCACGGTGGAAGCAGGAATCACTCCACAATAGGGTGAGAATGACTCCCATGCAAATGAATCTGCTGATGTTTTCTGCACCGTGGGGAGAGAATGTGTTTCCGTCAGTGCTCTTGAATCTGGTGATCGTTTCATAATTGCCACGTTTGAGTTCCAGATTCCGGGTGGCAGATATATTCCAGGGCAAATTAATTGACTGACTGGTGAGCTATTGAGGAGTGAGAGTTCTGAGTGTATTTGCTGTCTGTTTATGGAATAGTGCACTTTCATGATCATACTAAGTAAAATTCCACTGTGGGTCAAAAAAGATATATATATATATATATATATATATATATATATATATATATATATATATATATATATATATATATATATATATATATATATATATGTATGTATGTATATACACACATATATATATATATATATATATATATATATATATATATATATATATATATATATATATATATATATATATATATGTATATTTATAGTCAGCCAAAATAATGTATACACACATCAGGGAAACAAAGACTTGCATATATATTCCATTTGTATAAGTGCTTCTATACATATTGATAGTGATAGAGGCCAAAGAAACATTGAAACATTGAAACTGGTGATGTCTGAATATTTGGTATTGATTTTTTTTTTCAGTTTTTATTTTTCTGATGTGTGTATGCATTATTTTTGCTGACATTGCATATACACACATATACACACATATAGAGTATACACTGTGTGTATGTATATATATATATATATTAACAAACATTGGCATACATATTTTGGAAAAATAAAATTCCCGTCGTACTTTTGCTCTATCTGCTCCAAGCTGTCCATTCTTGGCTCACCTCGCTGAGCATGAGCATAATGGACACTTTATCTGCATCCACACCACCGAAAATACAGCTTATCTTTTGTACACAAACACTGGCACGTGTCTGCGCCAATCTTGGCCTTTCTGAGTGCTGTCCACGTGGACGGGTGCCATTTAGACATTAGTCACCGTCTTCCACTCACCCAGGCTTCACAATTTGCTAGTCACTCTCTCCCCTGCTACACCCCCCCCTCTGGCAGCTGGTGGATGGGGTGGAGTGGTGGTGGTGGTGGTGGGGGGGTGTGAAACATTACAGCAGGATGAACCATCAGAGGCCATATGCTGTAATCCCATTTGCGCAATTTGACAGTGATGCTGTGGTGCGGAGCAGAATGGCAGGTGGCTGTACATGGCGCAGTGCAAAGGGTTGGGTGGGAACAATGCAGCTCGAGAGGGGACGGCAGCGGCACACAAGCAGCCAGCGGGCTGTTAAAAATGAAGCAAAGGAAAACAAGCAGAGGCTGAAAAAAGAAACAACGGCTTCTGCTCACAATGCCACTTCCTGAGATTATTGTCTCCATATAGCTGTGCCAGTTTCAGAGGAATCACTCTGACACCATTCTACCTCTTTCATAATATGTGTGTGTGTGTGTGTGTGTTAACCTATAATATATTAATGTAATTAATCAGTTAATTATATCAATATTTGTATAGTTAATAAGGTTAGTTGATATTTATATATGATAAGTGTTTACTATTTCTTCAGCACCCTCCTCTGATCAGAACCACCGATGCCGCAGAGTGAGTGTGATCCTGTTAGGCCAGGCAGACGTCTGCAAATTCAACTAACAGGTAAAATGTGCGGCGCTCACAGGTTGAGTTCAGGCACATTGTGACTGTTGTTTTGGGTGTGTCCCCACCACTCATGGCACAGCAGATCGATAGGGACCCCATACAGTAGATAGCTGCTGCTTAGTGGCCATTGTGTTTAAATGTCAACGACGCACTCCGTCCTGCCTCAGAGGCACAAACAGCCAGGCCGGCGCGTGTTGGCGCACACTAATTTGATTAATGATTAACCGTCAATGGGCCCCTGCAGCGTGACGCGGCTCGGAGGGAAACTTGGAACATTTACCATGCAGTTTGTGCACTTTAAAGGGCGGAATGTTTATTCTAAGCACACTATAGGTGTGTATTATTATTTTTTTTAAGCGCTTTTGCTCCTTCGCATTTATGATGCGAGGGAGCATTTTTCCAAAAACAATGGATACATTTGACAGTTTCTCTTGGATGCGTTTCAATGCCCTTACTTAACAAATAATAATGATGAAGAATAATAAAATTAAAATACAGAGTCTAATAGTTTCTTCCCTCCACTCTTCATTATAGATGAATGGGTGGACCTCCTCGGTCCTCCTCGGTCATCGGAACCTCTCCTCCACTCTCCGCGCACCCTCGACTGCTACTCTCGCGCTAAAAGCGGCGTAACGCATTTCAGTGTCAGCGGACACATTAAGGGGCCACGGCACACAGTGATGAACTGATGAGAAAAAGTATTAATCATAAGTCGTGGTCTCCTAACGAACTAATCGCTGTGCGTAATGGAACCCACGAGGTGCGCCGGCGCACCGCCTTATTGCGTTCTGACAACATTGCACAGACAATATAGGCAGTGAAAATATAGTAGTAAGTCACACTATTATAGAATAAATAAAAATACTTTTTATTTAACTGTTGGGTTGCGCTCGTGGTGAACGCGGACCTACCCTCGCTGGGCGCAGCTGGATCCCAGGCAGACCACATCTGGACGGAGAAAAAGGGGGTCCAGCACACGATGTACGCCACGACGATCACGAAAGTCATCTTGACGGTGGTGATCTTCGCCTTGGAGATGAGCTTGACGCTGCTCACGCGGGCCAGCGTGTTGTGCTTGGAGGTCTTGGGCGTCAGCCGGATGCACTGCTCCCGCCTGGTTTTCAGCTTGAAGTTCTGCCATATCTTGAAGCTGATCAAGCCGTAGCAGATGCTCAGTATCGCCACGGGGATGATGTATATGGTGAGACTGATCCAGGTGATGTAGGCTTTGGCGCCCCAGGGCTTGACGAAATCTCCCCAGCAGTCGTAGACCCCGGCGCCCACGTCCCTCAGGGAAAAGATGAACATCTGCGGGGTGCTGAAGAGCAGGCTCAGCGCCCAGGAGAAGACCACGTAGAGACGGTCCTTCCTCCTGTGCAGGGAGCGCAGGGGCTGACAGATGGCCAGGCACCTGTCTATGGACATGAGCACCAGCATGTAAGTGGAGGCGAACATCCCGACCACCTGCAGGTACTTGACCAGCCGGCACAGGATGTCGGGTCCGTAGAAGCGAAAGGTGATGTCCCAGATGAGTTGGGGGAGCACCTGGAACACGGCCACGACCAGGTCGGCGATGCTCAGGTGCTTCATGAAGTAGTACATGCGCGACTGGCTGTGCTTGGTGGTGTGGATGGCCAGCAGGACGCACAGGTTCCCCGCCAGCGCCAGGAAGAGCACGAGGGCGAGCACGGTCACCTCCACCTTGGCCACCTCCTCGTTGCGCTTCAGCGGGTTGGTGCGGTTGTGCCAGCCGGTGCCGTTGGCCAGGGACGCGTCCCTGATCCAGGATTCGTTGAAATGCCAAAAGTCACTTTCGTTGGAGACACTTTCCATCGCCGCAAGTCTTGGTCCGCCGCCGCCGCCGCGTCAAGGTTGCGTCTTCATGCGGTGGCTGGAGAGAGAGTGACCCGCTGGAAGGCTTCGCCGGGCGTCAAAGTGCTCGCGGGCTTCCTCGCGGGTGCCGAGAGGAAGAGCGCGCCTCAAAACATGTTGCTGGATACGGAGTTATTGTCGTCGTTGTTGTTGTTCTCGTTGTCGATTCCTCTTTTACGCGGAATAAAGTGGAGTGCAGTGTTTGGAATTGTCTCACATCTTTTTTTTCTCGTATTGCACCAAATTTGGGCGCCAGGGTAAAAGTGAACTCGGCGGCGGGCACAACAGGTGATGTCAAATGCGTCAGAATTACCTCACTCGTCGTCACTATTTGAACTCTAAAAAAAGAACAAGAAGCCCACCCCCCCAACCCCCCAATCCCCCCCCGCGACAAGAACAGTCCACGCAAAGAACACACGAAGCCTAAAAAAAAAAAAATCAAAACTAGAAAAACGTCAAACCTCCATCAATCGGACGCGCGATCATCCTCGTCGGTGAGGTTGGGAACCGTCGGCGCAGGAGGGCCACAACTACACAACTACTGTTCTGGGAGCGCACTGTGGAGAGAGCTGCACTACTCCGCATCACCGCGGGGTAGCGACACGATTTGCTCATCCACGCCCGCCCCTCTGCACCTCGCGCTCCCCCTCGTCGTCAAGAAGACTGAGTCACTGTCTCGTCCCATTTGAACAATATCTGCCCGAAGCTGTCCTGCAGCCTGGTATCCTGAGAAACACTCACATTTTACTAACTGTTCTGACTTTGTGAAGAGTCAACTATAAGACTTTGTGCTGCCTCCAGGGGCGTCAGCAGCAATTTATTATTAGGGGGGCTTGAGAATGATGATTGAAGATGTGCATTCAATTTCCTGCATTCAGGTGTGTTTTACTACGTTTTTAGATTGAAAATTATCTCCCGCTTTCATTCTTTCATTTTATTTCATTGCATAGTCTGCAATTACTGACTACCAATCATGTTCTGGGAGAGTGGATACACCCAGCCTGATCTGCCAGCTTGAGCTTGCCAGCGTAATGTTTTAGCGCAACACACAGAGGACTAACACCGGCATCTGTTTTTGGAACTGTATTCTCTGTTGAATGAGGGGGAAACTCAGAGAGTGAATTAGAAAACCATGAGGTAGCAGTGAGGCAGCATTTATCCCCATTTCATATTCCTATGGACTGGGTTCCTTTTATAAATGTCCTGAATAATGTTTTAATCTACTCTCACAGTGTTTCTTTTGCCCCTCCGAGTGTCAAAGAAAAGTTGAAACAAGTTTTTTTTTTTTTTTTGGAGGGGGGGGGGGGGTGAAGTTGGGCATTTTTGACAGCAAACCAATTAAACCCTAGAAATGTACACATCGGAGCAGTGGGGGGTGTGGGTGGGGGGTCGAACTATATGACATGAGAGTTACAGTATTGTTGTATTCAGATGTCAAGTAAATCAAAGCATTTCCCAATTGTTACGGTGTGTGTATGTGTGTGTGTGTGTGTGTGTGTGTGTGTTGCAGATATGGAAAGCTTTTTTTCTTCTTTTTTTCTGCCCGAAAAAGACGCCTTTGTCTGAGACATGACCAGAAGCACTACATATTTCCACATGTCAGTGGAAGTGCTAGCGGCTAGCAACGCGTTGGTGACTGTGTATGTTTGAAGCGTGCGTGGTGTGGTCGTGTGTGCAGGAAGCAGGAAAATGCCACTGGATTTCTATTGCTGTGGGCTGTCAGCCTGCTGATGAAGTGGAACGGATTGGATTGTGAAGCAATGGAAAGAATGCTGTGCTAGTCCACATGTCGGGGGGGACGAAACAGCTTTTTATTTACGGTGAGGGGGGACGTGCCCCCCAGCCCTGGCCCAAATTATATCATGGTGACGCCCATGGCTGGTATAATGTCTGTCAGACTTATGGGATAAAACCTCTGTTGCCCCATGACGAATTATAAAGAGCAACTCTTAACAGTTTGTTGCTTATGTACAAAAGTATGAAGTGCATGGACTGCAAGTAACTAATATAATCACTCAATAGTGAGAACGCCTGTGTGCAGAACATTTATTTGCTTGAAATTCCAATTATCTATTAAAAAAAAGCATTTTCTGACCAAGAAAAGTGATTTTGATTTTGTTTCCATTCTGAATTCAGAATCAGGAACTTTCAAATTGAAATTGTCAGGTGTTGGTGGATTCAAATGCACGACAACCACTGATGCAATTTAAGAGGTTTATTGAAACGGGGAGGTCGGGCAGTCCAAGGTCGAGAACCAGTGCAGGCGGTGAGAGAGGCAGGCGAGATCGGCGTCGGGGACGGGCGGAGGTCGATACCAGTGACAGGGTCCAGACGGAGCAGACGAGGAACGTAGTCAGAGCCGAGCAGGGTCGTTACCGGGGAATCGGTCCGAGGACGAGGCATGGGCAAGGTCGGAGACGGGCTGTGGTCAACCGGGGAACGAAGGATCCAGACGGGGCAGACGAGGGACGTAGTCAGAATCGGGCAGGATCGTTACCGAGGGATCGGTCCGAGGACGAGGCGGAGACAGGGTCGGAGACGGGCTGTTGTCAACCGGGGAACGAAGGAGTACAACGAGGAGACAGGCGCTGGATCACTGGTGCAATGTAAAACAGATAATCTGGCAACTGGGAAACATGGGAGACTGGTTAACATAGACAGTGCAGATCAAAGGCGAAGATTGTTGGCTATGAAGATCATAGGGGCAGAATGTTCGCTTGGAGACCTTGGAGACCTTGGAGACCGTGACAGAAATAGGCTATTACTTAATGACTTCAATTTTGCTAGATGAAATCCAGCCACAGAAGAAGAAATCAAGCATTTTCACATGATGTTCTGTTTCTACAGTTCTGTTTTACAAACGCAACAATGACCAACCACTTAAACAATTATTTATTACGAGCCGCCAGCCTACTAATTACTGTGAGAATTGTTGAAAAGAAGGATCTGTTCCCCTCTGTGTGGCAAACCCAACCTCACTCCATTTTTTTTAATTTCTCTGTCAACACCGGGGAGATGTTCCATCTTTTGCGGCTTGGGTTTCGGAAAATGGCTCATATGCAGGAACGCCAGAGCAGAGGAGCTGAGGACTGAAGATGAGCTGCGACTGGAAACTGAAAGAGGGAGAAACGCTCGCGATCGCTTGTGCGGTCTGTTGAAACTCACTTTCCAGACTCCGACGTGTCAGTGGAGTACATTCTGCAGTCCCGCTCTGAGGGTTGAGGTAATAGTCAGAAATAAGACGTGTCTAGATTAGGAGATTGTTGATCCACTGAAGTCGGCATTTCGAGACTATATATGCCCTAACTAGCTGGCCAGCTCTGTCCGTTTTCAGAGATTCCCCCGAGCCCAGCTCAGGGGTCCGGCCCCCACTCAGGACGTACCACCTCTGGTATGTTTACTTTGTTACCTCACTGTGATCCACGACGTGCCGCTAAAATGCTTAATGGAGTCTTCAGGTGTTCCTCGTCACACTGCGAAGTTCAAGGTTGCCAGGTACTGGCAATTCATGGGGTCTGTCGCTAGTAAACACATGAGGCGAAAAAAAAAAAACCCAGCACGGAATCAACAAGGTTTGCTTAACGGCTGGTCAACTCCCATGACCTTAAATGTAAACACGTGGCTGTTACCGTCGTCTCGTGTGACGCGAACATGAGTGAACATTTTTAACTTCAACAGAGATCACTTTTACCGTCATTTTGAAAAGTTCAGGAAATGTGCATGTGTGTAATGTGGGTCAGACGTTATCAGTCAAGTGACAGTGACTGTCCATGTTACCAGATTTATGCTGATATTTCTTTGTAAATCCATATCTGATTTTGTTCTTTATTCTGCCATGTTGTTACTTAGACACTTAACATCAATCTTCCATAGGCCTGTACATGCTTGTGCACGTGTCTTATCATCTAACTTGGTTCATACCTTAAATGGTAAATCAATAATATATCTTTAAAAAGCTAAATCATCTGAAAGCTTAAAGTTATTATGGCTCATAAATCACATAACCACACACCTGAAATTCACTCACATATTCACACATCCAGCTGGATTTTGTGTGAAAGGCAACGCGAGTGACTGAATGAGCTTTCTGCCAAATCATTTTGAAGGAGGACTCAGATTTTTTCACTGGTAGGTTCTTGAACATGATGAGGAAGCGTAGCGACAAACGCTGGTCCCCCAAAAGGAGCCACAGAGTGCCGTGGTCTTCACCTGAACTCATACCAAGCCACTCAGAAATACCAAAAAGTTTTATGTCTATGAAGTTGCCCCCCCTCCCCCATTAAAAAAAAAATCTGGCCCTGTTCTGATAAAACTGCTGTCACAGCTGCATACACCGTGTGGCACACACGATTCAGTTTCCAGAAGCTTCCTGAATTTTGTGAGAGCTAAACCCTGGAAATACTGCAGCTCCAATCTCTTCAGAGTTCATTGCTCTTGCAGATCTCATCACCAAAACCAAAATGAGGTTTGGATGGAAGAAGCATTTTGAGGTGAATCTGTGAGAATTCACACGTTTGTTCCCTGTTAGCAAGCTGCCATAGGGTTATTGAGTGAGATGAACATGGGTGGGAGAGGACGTCACTGCTGATGATGATGGCAGAGAAGTGCTTAAAACAAAGACAGTACTCCTACCCTGGAAAACAAGGGATCCAGTAAATATCCTGCAGTGGAAGAAGCTGCTAATTAACCTCATTTTGTTTGAAACTCTGTCAATATTAATTATTATTATGATCACTGTTGCTGTTACACTGTAATTATTGTGATTATTCTCCAAGCGAACTTGTGCCTTCTTTCATCTCTGTATCATTGCTCCTAAATCCTTCTGCTCCTCTATGTTTGCTTGTTTTAATTTGTATCATATTTACTCATTCCATCACCTGCCCAATTGACAATATTGTTGCTTTTTGTTTGTTTTCTCTTTGCTCTCTTTCTCTTTCTTACGTTGTTGTTATTGCCGTTGCTTGATCTGTTATGTTTGTAAAAAAAAACAACAACTATCTTATTTCTCCAGTGTTCTATTCTGACAATAAAACATTTCGGGCTCTGATGCTTCTCCAATACCGCTCTGTGCTTAGTGCAACAATCCCGACACCAGTTGTATTGAGCTGAGCTATATTACCACACGGTGGACTATGCATTATTTGCATTGGGTTTATTTGTTTGCTTTTCTCTTTTATAATAAAACACTTTTCCCTTCCATATTTATCACCTCCGTTTTTAATAAAGTCATGTTCTTTGCTGATGATCATCATTCTTTGAAGCTCAAAGACAGATGATTTCTTTCAAAATGAAGGGGTAGCTTGGGGCCAGCGGGAGAATTTAAAGCACAGCTGGGTGTGGACCAGCAGGCAGCCTGTTGGACCTTGGACGCTCAAATTCTCCACCAATGATAATAAATGATTGGGTGCGTTCATTTACAGGGGGAGGGGACTTTGGATGCTGAATATTTCTGATATGGTTTGGAAAAAACGAAATAGTTTTTTGGCAAATGAGGCCAGATGAGCGCATTCACAAGTCTAGCAAAATGGATTTCAGTAGGAAATCACAGAGCCAGCCGTGCCCCCCCGGTCGATGGCTGAGGCTGGGATGAAAAAGAAAGATAAAAAAAAAACTGAATGCAGGGCCTTTGATATTTTTCATTTTATCACAGGGTTTTCTTTAATTCATACATGTACAAACCTTATGTCTGCAAGGAGTGCAGCATCCCTGGACTCATGTTCACTCACACCCAACCTCGAAACCTGTCGAGACTGCAGAACAGCTGCTCTTGGTTAGCTCAGTTCATTCTGAGCAGCACAACCAGATAATAATTTGCTGACAATATGGCAAAAACGGTGGTGATTTCAACAACACTGACAAACAAAATCTGTGCACTTTTAATTTAATTAGGAACTCTTCTGTGGATAATATCAAGCGTAAAAAAAATCATGTAGCACAGGTTAAGCAGCTGCCGGCTCATTGAATATTTGTCAAATGAAACGTTGCGCAGGTGAAAAATGGTCAAACTAGTAATGCGGAAAAAAAATGTATGGCAGCTTAAATTACTTCTCATTTAGGTGCAGTTTATCAGGAGCTGACAATGAAATAGAGCAACAGAGTTCAAACAGCCGAGTATAGAAGCAAATGCTTAAAGTTATGTCTGTAAATGTCTGCCTGACCTGTGTGGTTCCATCTCAGTCCTATGTATTCGCTTGCAAGCGCTGACCGAGCTCCACGAACGGCGGCAGGGATCAGACTGGGTCACCAGATTAAGAGAAGCTCTGGATATTAAAAATGAAATCAAACACACATGATAGAGTGCTGGGCCACAGGCAAACAGGGTCCATTTATAGAATTATTATTGCGTTTGTGGGAGATAAAGATGAGCAAACGTAAATAATTTGTCCCTGTTTGACTGACAGAGTCGGGTCTTTGAATTTCTAGTTGCCCACTTGCAAGCCTTTGTTGCACAGTGCAATCATTCCCCTAAATGCATTATTACAAATACTAACATCAGATAGAACAACAGAAACCTTGTTCACAATGACCGCTTTCATCTTGGGAGCTTCAAATACATTTGGCTGGGCTGCTTGAACTTAATTGGGGCCACATTTCCACTTGAATCCATTCATCCATGGTCAGCATTCCAATTTCGCAACTTTGTTTCAAATCTGTCCACCTTTCATGGTTGGCAAAGCTGATGGAAGCTAAAGAGACGGCGGGCAGAGACAGACAGAGGCCACCGGGAACTGCATGTGCGAGAGCCTCATTCAACAAATGTCTTCAGAGAACTTACTGCGCTAAGGCGATTCGTTCCCTTAACACACTGACGACGCTGGCTGAATGTGAGACTTCAGACCAGCCAACTGTGGCAAAAATAAAAATCCTGCCAAAATCAAGCCCGTTAAGTGATGATAAAGTGAGTGTAATGCTGATCTGTAGGTCAGCAGGAAAAACCTTTAAAAAAAAATTGTCTACATATATCAATGATTGATTTACATCCATTTTAATCAATAAACATTCATAAAATGTTCATCAAATACATTTATTTATAGACTTTATACACGCAAGCAAAAGTGTATTCAAATCTGTTTCCCAAATCCCATTGTCAAGAAAGACAGAGAGAAAGTGAGGCTTCCACCTGACAGGTGCCGCACCTCAGTGGTGGAGGGGGAGGACAAATCCGCCCAGGTCCTGAGTGAAGCTGCTGATATTGACGGCACATGGGATGTGCTGCCGCGAACGTCAATCCTGCGCATCCGTCCTAACGAGCACCCGCGGGGTGACAGGTCTGGAGAGCGGGCCGGCCCTGCAGCCTGCCGAGCGTTCAAGGATGGTGTGAACAGCGCTGAGGAGTGCCGCTGTGACGGTGAAGCACATTAAACAAAAAAGAAAAGAAAAAAACGAGATGTTTTCTGACAGACATTTGTTTTTCTTCTGTTGTGTGAAACTGCTGCTGCATCTGCTGCGTGGCGACGTTCACTCATCAGTGCTACACAATGAGAGGAGATCCTTTTTGGTCCAATATTTGCTGTGTGTTCACTCTCAGAGTTGTGATGATGAGATGACAGTTAGAGCTTCCTAACGCTGGTCTGTTTCTATCACTGCATGAGTGATTTCTTGTATTAAAATTCAACAGGCGTGACAGAAGTTGCTAGAAGTTGCGTACGTGGCATATATCACGCTGCTGGATGGAAGAACAGCCGCACCAGTGAAGGGAACAATCGAGTTAGATATCAGAGGAAACGTCAAGCCAACGTTAACCACAAGTTGAACGATGTCCAAGAGGGTCTAGAATGCTGATGCGGCTGTTCTGCGTGACATGATGATGATGATGATGATGATGATTGTGTGTTTGCTCTTCTTTTCCCCCTCTAGCAGCAGCCAGACAGACTGTTCGGCACATCTCCAGTGTGGCAGAGTAACGTGTTGCATGTAGCGTTGTTACGTCATTTGATTACAAAATAAAGAAGATTGTAATCAGTTACAATACTGGAAAAATGTGCAATTAAGTTACAGTTACTTTTGGAATCATTCATGATTACAATTTTAATTACATCTGACCAACACATTTCACAAAAAAACAGGCTCGGTTTTAATCATTTTATTTTTTTCTAGCTTTGCGTGGTTTTCTTGTGCACTGGCTCACACCGTCCGTCTCTGTCTCCCTCCACAGGTTGAAAGCTTGATACTATTTTCATGCTTCTGATTGTCAAGTTTGGCATTGCAGCGCCCGGCCACTCACCACTCGGGACACAAAGAGGTAGCACACATACATTTGAAAAATGCAAACAATTGCATTTTCAGTGGGATTCACTGAGTGCTAAAATAGATATTAAATAGTTGGTATATTGTATGATATCTTTGCAAAACTGTAATTGATTTTGCTGATAAAATATAGTGGGTTATGCTGCCTTGGTTCTGTATCTCAGAATGATCTCACAGTGAAAAGAGGTACTGAAGTTTGACCTTGTTTTTGTTATCTTTTGCTGTTGTTGTTGTTGTTGTTTTGAGGACTGCCGGAAGCTAAACACTGCCGGGTCTAAACAGTCAAGGACATTTATTCAAACTTTAGAGGTGTAATTCAGATAAAGTAACAGAAATACAGTAGCAGAAATAAAGTTACACTACCACTACATGTTCAACAGGGTAACTTGTAACTGTAACCGATTACATTTGCAAAGTGCTCCTCGCAACACTGCTGATTGCTGCCATTCCCACAGATGTTGGGCTTTGACTTGACAGCTCTAATTAGAGACTAGGTTTAGGCCCAATCCTCCCAATGAAGTGAAATAAAAAGGATTTGCCTGCTAATGTGTCGGCCTCCTGCTGCGAACGTAATCCCTGCGCAGGCACCCGGTGCCCCCCAACCCCTTGGGACGAGGGCACTGACGGCAGCCGATTAGACGCCGTCCCTCCCAATGAACTAATGTCACGTTCTGATTTCCAGCACCAAATGGTGAACGTTCAACTTCAGGGGCGGAGGTTGTTTGCGCAGGACGGGGTGGAGGACGCACGTTTCAGAGGCCTGCCGGGCTAGGCGTAAACAAAATCATTTGTCACACCCGCCTGAGACATATCTCACTGAAGCTTGGAGTCCTGGCGTCAGGGCTTAGAGAAGGGAAGGCCTCACCGCAGGGGCTTCCTGAGTCAAGTTCCCAGGATTGTGTAAGGGTGGAATTTAAGGCTTGCGCTTAAATGGCAATAACAGGATAAGACGTCCAGAAAAGTCGCTTCAATTTGAGGTTTGCCTCCGGTGGGTGAGGACTTCAACAAACGGCCTTGTGTCTGCCCACAAGTGGCGACGCACAAAGAGAGTTGATAATATAAATGCCAGGTTCAGTCTCTGCTTGGAAGCCCGCCTCCATGACAGAAGTGGGAAGTGAAAAAGTGCAAATACTTTGTTACTGTACTTGAGTAGATTTTTCAGGTGTCTTCTGAGGACTATCTACACTTTCTACTTCTTACAATGGGAAAACATGCTTGTTGCTTTTCTGTTTAAAAGATACTAATTCTGTTAGTCATTACAGTTGTTGCTCGAAGTAGAGCTATTGGAAATCTGCTGTTGCATAGTTGAACAATAAAAGTGTCTGATATTTTAGAGGAAAATTATTTTAGAGTACCTCACTTTTGGGGTTCAGTACGTTTTCAGTACAGAGGAAAATAAACAGTTAAAGAATAACGTTGATTGTTGTTATTACAAGTTAATAAACATCCAATAATGGCTCACTGGTCATAACTATCACTAATTACAGTTTGGTTGTGCTATTCAAAGCGGTTCAAAATGATCCAGATGCCAATGAAGACCTCTGACCTCTGGTCAGTTCAGTCCAGATCATTCTGTAACAACTTTTAAAGGTTTGTGAAATTATGATGTAACGTATTGTTTCATTGATGGAAAAGAAAACATTTTTACTTGACTATATTTCAGTATCTGTACTTTACTCTTGCTTTCACTTGAGTATAGGATATGAATCAGTACTTTTACTTTTACCTATGTATCCATACTTTTATTTCCCGGTAAGTACAAACTGTGAATACTTTTGCCACCTCTGCTCCATGATGAGTGACAGATATAAATGGCACTGAGTAAGTGATGGATGCTGAAATCGAGAAAACCCAGAACGAGATCTGAATTTATACAGAAAGACCCAGATTGAAATCGAAGCTTGTTCCGAGTTGCGGAACAACAACAAAAAGAAAAACAACTTTGGTTCTCATTGACAAATACCAAAACGTAACAAAGCTGGAAAGTCGCCAGAGCGTTGCGATTATGGCTGTTTCATTGTCGAGCAGCCTTTATTGTGAGCTGCAGAGAGGTCTGATAAATGCGTGCGGGTTTTGTCCGCGCTGGTGTCATTCGACCAAGATGAAATGGGACACTGTGCCAGAATGCCACCTCCAGGAATTTCAAAGGTTAATTAATCTTAGCTGTAAAGGTTCCAAATTATCGCCATTCTTCAGGTGTTCCTTTATCATCCTGGACTCCAGTGGAGCATTTATTATTTATCGTCCCCAGAACTCTATAGATCTCCAGAGTACAGTGCGCTCCTGCAAATGTGCTCAGTTTTGTAGCTTTTTTTCTTCTGCAAAACCGATGCCTTGTTGTGCCTTGCTCCTGTTTGGTATGGAGAATTTATTCCAGAACAATAAATTCAAAAAGGCAGAGAAATTACACAATTTTAGTTGTAAATGTTTTGCTTCCTCCTCTTTTGTTTGGATCTGGCTGAGATTGCACAGATTCTAATATCCCAGCTATGATCCTTATCAGAGTTTGGATCAAATTTGGGGGTATGGTGTTTACATGCACACTGAGGAACCCGGATGTTCATATCTCTGTGCGTGCATAACATATTAGTCTCCCAGGTTCAGATGAGAGAATCTTATTTGGGTGTGTGTCTGTGATTTTTTAAAATTTATTTATTTACCAGTGTAAGTATCTGCAATTTTCAACTCGCAGGCAAGAGTCCACTGTTGTTTACTGCTTCCCAAAGCACTGGAGATACGGCTTATCAACCTCATGTGGAGCAGCAGGAGAAAAGGGCAGCAAAGTGTACCTGGTGCCCTAGTTTGCAGGCTTGCCACAGGCGTTTTGATACTTTCTCCAAGCCAAACTTGGAATAAAACTATTTTTATTGTTAACTGCTGAAAAAACAACACCAGAAAATAGTTCCCCTGTCACTCTAGAAGTAGGTTGCTGTCATTGCAGCGATGATGATGTTGCTGATACCTCCCTGAGGTGACACCTGCCCAGGAAGTCGACGGGTGTATATGTGACGGATGATTCTCTGGGTCGTCGGTCCGCCTTTCTAAACACACGCAGGTTTATGGAATCAGGATTTAATGAATCGAATAAATTTAAATCAAATCCATGCTTACGCAGTCGCTCAGCACGTTCACACACAAACAGCTTGTAGCGTGACAACAGCCACAGAACCAGAGGTGAAACTGCAAAAGCTTGAAAGCTAAGCTGCAAAAAAAAGCTAATCACATTACTTATTGCCATCAAGGGACATGCATGTGTGAAGATAAACTTAGGTGAAATGGTGATAGGCAGCAGCCACACAGAGGAACCAAAGCAAGGCACCCATGTACATGAATGGCAGACACACTGGATCCAGAAAAACAACAATAACACATAGCTACATTTGGCTAAATGTAGAATTACAGCTACTGTCTGATATTGATATTATTTCACTGCATATGGTCAGTTAACTGGCATGTTTTATACAGTTCTTTTTTGGTGTAATAAATGGAGGCTGCTGTCAGTTTCACGAAACCCAGCTGGAAAGTCTCGACATTAACATGGTGTTTGTGGCATTCCTTAAAAAAAAGAAGAAAGAAAATATTTGACAAAATTAATGAGTTCTTTTAAACTTAATTTTTAAAGTTCTAAATATTGCATTGGTTGGCCTATGTCGATATATTCAAGCTCATCTCTGCTCATGTCGGTATGATGGAAAACCTCAGAGAATTAAGAAAAAAAAGTCCAATGCAAACCTATTTGTGCAAATGAGATAATAATGCATTTGGAGCCCTTGTGAGCCCCTGTGAGCCCGTGTGGCAGAAAAATGATAACGGCTTGGGTCTCCTCAATGAAAACACCATTTGGATCCCTGACAGTTTGCAAGTGCAAGACTCCGGCGAATTACTCCGATATCATCTTTCTAAAGAGTAAAATCCACCTGGAATGTGATGTACGGACAGACTTTCAAAGGTACCACAGTACCTCCAGTCCGGCGCGATAAGAGAGACCCACATTTGCTGGACTCTGAATTTGATCAAGATCAAGAAAGAGGCGCTGGCGGAGAGGTGGATGAGAGCGCTGCGGTTGGAGGTGACCTCTGCAGTTCGAAGTCAATAAACCTGAAAAGACTGGAAAACCCCGGCTCCCAAATCTTCCCAGCAGTTTCCCCCGCGGCTCTCATTCGAGTCACTCACCCTCCAGCCGAGTCCCAGTGATTCCACAAAGCTCTTCTCTCAGCCGCCTCGCGTGCTCCATGACAGCAGGATGGGGCCACGTTCGGAAGGTGTGACGCTCCTGCCAAGTTTTCCAAGAACGAGTAAAGTACGTTCGTTTCACGCCTGGAATAATAATCGATCTTCTCTACATACACAAGTCAACCAGAACATTAAAAACACTGATAGCTGAAATGAGGAACATGGCCCCGCCGTCTCACAGTGCATGTCTGCACCATAGGATTCCACAGCCTGCTGCCTCCGTCCAATTATGATCTTTTTTCTTTCTGTTGATAGGAGTCACCTTCCGATGGCTCTGATGCCCACACGCAGATAACGCTGTCATTTTCTGTAAGGCTGCATTTTTAGACGGCCACTTTATTAGGTATACCTTGTTGCTTGCACTGTAATAAATGGCAGTCAGGTTCGTGAAACACAGCTAACCGCTACTGCAACCGCTGGAACATCTCGACGTAAACACAGTGTTTGTAGCATTCCTTTAGAAGGAAGAATTAAAAAAAAAATTGACATTATTCAGGAGTGCCAGAATTCTTTTAAACTTTATTTTTTTACGTTTTAAATACTGTATCAAGGAAGCCTTCGTCGTTACAATGAAGCTCATTCCTGCTTATGTCGGGTCGGTATGATGGAAAACAGTGCCCACATGCAGATAGCGCTGCCAGTTTTTGTAAGACTGCATTTTAGATGACCACTTTATTCTGCAAACCTCGCTGCTCTCTGTGGGTACCTAACATAGTGCACCCCCACCCCCCCACCCTCCTCACCCCGCCCTTAGAGTTTATACATATCTACACTGCTGCAGAGTTGGACGCCTTGTCCATTTAGAGATGTTATTCAGCAGACTTTGGCTGCAAGCAGCGCTTACTGGAGTCACTGTTGCTTTTACATGCATGGCCTCTCCAGCCAGTCTGTTCATACCTACAGATATTTTATTTTGGTCTATATCTTTAGTTAATATAATCCCTGATCTTTTGCATTGTGTTTTTTTTTTTTTTTTTTTTTTTTTTTTCTGCTGTAATTATGCAAATTTCCCCACCGCGATTCCCATTCTCTGTAGACCCGCGATACGGTCGTGACAATCCCAGCACATCAGCAGTTTGTTAAAGGATAATGTGCAAAGTTGCTTACATCCCTGTTTCTTCCCCATTCTGATGTTTGATGTGACCCTGTCTGCATGACGAAGTGCAGCGATTTGTCGCTGTGTGATTGGTGTGAGTGAGCATTCGAAGCAATGAGAAAGAAAAACGGCCTCACCGCAAATTATTTCTTCCCGAATGAAAAATGAGAATAATAGGAAATTGAAGATTTCGAGTTAATTTGATTAATCTAATGGCCAGTGGCTCCAGTTTGTCGGTGTTACAGTCTTAAGTGTGCAGTTTTCTTTGTGTCGTTACGTCCCATGACCTTAAAAAACACAAAAGAATAAATTCTTTCTTTTTTACGACTGCAATTGACTGTTATGGGCTGCCTCCCAGACAGTCGCCTCACTGGAACACAGAGACTAAACTGTTATTGTTGAACCAACCCAGGTCATGAGAGTTAACTTTCGCTTGTGAGGCTGCC
Organism: Thamnaconus septentrionalis; assembly: GCA_009823395.1. Lineage (NCBI taxonomy): Eukaryota > Metazoa > Chordata > Actinopteri > Tetraodontiformes > Monacanthidae > Thamnaconus > Thamnaconus septentrionalis. Next base: position 20,192,966 of record CM020506.1, on the reverse strand, counting down.
CAACACCAAAGACTGTGGAATCAGTGCTTAAGAATCCTATTTAGCTGAAACAAAACATAATCCTCTTAGCCAGTGAAAGCTGGCTCATTACTCGGCTCTGTCGTTGGATTAAGAGGATTACGCTCGGTCTTCATTAATCCCATGTTTGGCCATTCAAGCCAAACACTCAAGGGTTCATTGTATACCTGAGAAGACGAAATTGCATCCAACGGAAATGGTAGTTTTTCCATTATTTCGAACTCGTACAGGTCACTGAATGCTGACTGGGCTTTGTGCACCGCAGTTCTTTGTTCTTTTAATCCAGAAATGTCATTTTTCGGGCTGAAAAACCAGTCCTGCAGCATCCAGGCAGCTGCGCATGTGTGTCTCGTCTCTGAGCTGGAAAAGCAGAGAAAAAGCAGACAGAGATGCTGAGTGCAGAATAAATTGTGCGAGCACATGCACTGCGTGATTTTGCTCACAAAAAAAAAACGGTTTCACTCGGCTCTTACAAGCCAAGCGCTGTCTGAATACAACTTTCTCTCGCTCTGCTCGCTTTGTGTGTACTCAACCTGTGTCTACTGTCACAGTGTGCCACCAAACCGACCACAGATGACAGAGAACAGGAGAGGCCCGCTAATGAAGGGGAGAAAAAAGTCCAGTCGGGCTTTCCTTTCCTTTCCTCCAGCTGCAGTGCTTCTGGTTTCCACAGGAAGACGACGACAGGGGCGAATTTATCTACGTGTATCCATCATTTCTAATCGTTCAGCCGCTGAATATATGACTGAAACAATAACTAAGGCAAGTGCAATCAATCAAAGAGGAAATGGGACTGAGTTTATTTTCTGTTCTGCAGTGATGTTGGAAGAGGGTGCAGGATGAAGTTGAACATGCGCAGAATGCAGGGGTTGGGCTGCTAGTAAGATCAACGTTTCTCAACTGGTGGCTTTGATTGGGTCGCGGCTTCGTTGCCAATTTCCCGTTTTTCTGAAGAAAAAAAAGGGATTTTAAATTATGTATATTTATAGAGAAAATGTTGGGCATTTATTTTGCACACCATTCAGTTCAATAATTTCAAGAATTTATTGACTAGACATGATGGAGAGTGGGCTCGCATTTTTATTTTAGTGAAATGAACTTGGGTTGCGACTTCATTATAAGGAGAAAAAAAATGTGGCTCCTGACTGAGACTCCACCAGTTGAGAACCTCTATTACAGACGATCTCTTATTTGTGACTTGTGCTTAGAAAGCTGTTGGAGAGCCCCTTTATTTCTTCAGCTAAACGATGCAATGCTTGAGAAACACATTCATGGGATGAGCAGCAGAGCCGAGGATGCGACCTGCAATCCTTTAAAAACCTGGCCAGATCTTCTCTGTCTCGATGTTTCTTTTCTACTTTCTTTAGGATTGGTAAGTGCTGACTGGTCGAGGAATCCTCTAACAGCACCGCCGGGAAGGTGCCTCGGTCGGAGTTTAAGAGCCACATTTCACCGATCCAGTTATGGCGAAAGGTCGCCCAATGCGGCGGAATTAACCAGCACATAAAATGTGGAAATGTGCAAAAATACACAGAGACATAACGATCCCCATAAAACTGTCTGGCAAACATTAATACCAGCGCTTCCAATCGTATAAAGACATCAATCACGATGGGAGGACCAGCCGAGGAGCTGCCACACAGACGGTCGTGCAGCTCACTGATGATTCTGTCGTTGACGCTGGCTGCTTACTGATGGTACTGCACAATACATTCACTCCACACCAATAAACTGCTTGCAGCCAAAGGAGTGTTTAGTGTCAAGAAGCTGGCATTTCCACACTAATACTGTAGTATGCAAACCAACACAGGGATGGATGTGCATCGTGTCCTAACTTGTATTGTATCTGCCGCTGCCAAAAACCTTTTCATCTTCTTTTTGACACTGATGTGTGAAGAAACGTCTCTTTGCTGTGCAGACTTCCTGCATCAAAGAGTGGTGAACACCAGGACAGCGGCGTCTGTGTCACTGTTAGGATGAGCCAGTTTGTGCTGTCCCGTTATGTTGTATAATTGGGAGACTACGAGTCTTATTGTGACAGGATGTATTTGAAAAACAATTTTTTTTTTGTTGTTCTTATAAAACAAACTTTCTGCCCTGCTGTTGGTTAACATTAAGAGGTCTAATGAAGGATGTACATCTTTTTTTTTTCTTTTTCTTTTTTTTTTTTAGGAATTCCGTGTCAGTGCTGCTGTTAATTTTGCTTACTCATGGATGTTTCCTCCTGCTTCTGCCCGAGCCGTAAACAGATTCACTTTCATTTGTTTGATCACTTCCGGTCTAATCTGCACGCACTGTTGAATTAACTCACAGCCACAGCTAACATGCATCACTGAACTGAGTAAATGTGCAAACAATTAAAAAAGTATTGCAGAGAAGGAGGGGCGTGACCGAGCTCACTGAACAGAGACTGCAAGGAATATTTAAATGATTGGCTTCAATATGGATAAAGGAAACATTAATCAGGCGTGACATTGAATGAAGACATTGAATGCGTAATGAGCTCATGCTGATATCTTTGCCAACACATGATCACTGTATTTGTAGAAAAAGAAAAAGAAGCCTTTATTAATCCCACATAGGGGAAATTTGCATAATTACAGTGACAATACCATAGAAAAGAATGGAGATTATATTTAATTAAAAGAAATAATGAAATAAGATAAATAAAATAAGTTGAAATCAAATTTATAGGCTAAAAATATTTTTTAGCCTGACAACAAACAAACGGCGATCAAAAACAAGATATCTCGCTGTATTATTGCGGATGCGCTGTGTGAAGCCACAAAGTGCACTGCTAGCCACGAAATTGGAATCATTATTTTTTTTTCAAACACACATTTATTCCTATTTAAATGCATAAGTAGCTACTTTTGACTCGCGGCAAGAACTAGATTTTACTGCCAACGTTGCTTGAATGAAATTAATTCATGCCTAACATTTGCTCGGTGTGATAAAAGACAAGTAAAAATGTTTTTATTCTAACTTTGTGAGCAACATCGAATTTCTATGTCACGGGTTGATAGACTATAGCTTTGCGACATTTAATCAGGTCTGACTGTGCCCCAGTAAAACAAACAACAACAAAGAAACAAACAAGCCTAAAACCACTGAGATCACAGAGGGAGAATTTGCTTGTTAATTCATTGTTGTTGTGAAAACTAGTGTGTAATGATGTTTCAGAAGCACAACGTTAAAGAGAACAATGTTCAAAAATAGTATTGAACAAAACAAAACATGGAAAGCTCTTCACATCAACAGCTAACAACTATAGCAGTGTTCCGGTAGCTATCAAGCTAACGGTAAACACTAAGCTAACATTAGCGTTAGTTGCTTCTTTAGCATCCGGCTGTTCAGCAAAGTCCAGAACATTTGCTTAATTTTTTTGACTTTGTTGACAGTTGATTGATCCAAACCATATGACCTTGATATGTAAACTCAGGGGGGGAAAAAAAACAACAACAAGTTAATGTTCATGTCATGTAAACTGTTGCTGAGCACTGATGACACAATGTGTTCCTGAGGGGATGTGGAACGCAGCAACTGGCCTCAAGTGACTCAAAAAAGAGAGAGTGAGGGGGAAAAAAAAAAAAAAAAAAAAAAAAGCGCTCTCAGGTTGAACAAGAGACTGAGACTTGCGACTTGCAGCAGGGGCCTCAAGAAAAACTCAAGTCTGCAGGCAGAGTGATAAGTGGCAGAGAACATCCCGCAGTGCCAGTTGTTAATTATCCCAGAGAAAAGGAGCTGAAGAGAGACGGAGTTGAAGGTTTGCTTTCTTGGCTGGGAACAAATTGCAAACTCTCACTTCATCTCCTACAATTACATCTCTTCTCTCTCTCTTTCTCTCTCTCTCTCTCACACAAGCGTGCAGCCTACGGCAGGCTGTTCAGTTCAGTGTTTGGTTTGGTCCTGCTGAGCTCCTCAGTTCAAAGGCTCACGCAGACGGAGCAGCAGCAGCAGCAGCAGCAGCAGCAAGTCAGAAAATAAATTGCCCTCCTCGTGCTTTCTTGATTGAGATGCTAGAGCGGCTGAGAGTCCAGCCAAGCCATTCGCGCACGAGGCAAACCTGCCCGCAGTTTGCGGCGTCGCCTCGCACACGTTAACGCGGGTCTAATGCGGGCCGGCCCCTGGCGACACGCCTAGTTCAGATAATAGATTCGACAACATGAACGCTGTGTTCTGTCTCCAAGGAAGCATTTAATTTCCCGGCTCGAGAAATTATCAAATGCATAATGTCCTAAGCCCCCTTGACACAGAGCTGCGGTTTCCCCTGCTAACAAGCCACCTTATTTACAATCAATCTTCCCGGACGGCGTCCGATCCGCCTTGATGGAAACACATTTGCTTTTGGCTCTCGGTGTGGCTCATGCTGACAGCCACCGGCGAGGGACGACATAGGGGCAGTCAAGAACAGGGCATCCCATTAGTTAGAAAAAAAAAAAAGCCCCGCCCTGGGTGTGAATGCATGCAGTGGTCACGTGGAGGCCCGGCAGTCAGCGTGTGTCAACCTCCGTCCTCCTCACCTGCTGAAAAGCAACATTCAGACGGTGGAATCTCTGCCACTGAAATCCAATCTCCTGCTCCATCAAAACCTCCTGAGCAGAAGTCAACTGGCGGCGCAGTTGTCGTCGTCGTGTTTTTTTTTTTTGCTAATCGTACTGTATCTAATCTCGCTGAACTCCCCTTTCGGCTGCACTCAGTCATTGATCCCTTGTCCACCCTGTTGAGCCTCAACCGTTTGGTCAAAAACCACAAATCTAATTGCTGTGTCAGGGCGGAGGAGAGAGAATAAGCGAATGCGGTGCCTTCCTTTGGAAGGACGCTTGAGTGAAGGAAGGAAGGACACACCAAGGCTGAGATGGTAGACGCATCCACCACCACACACACAAAAAAACAACACAAACAAAGACAAAACATATTGTCATAGATGCATCATAGCTGACAGTTACTGTATTCTCACAGCAAATATTCATAAAAAAAAAAGATTTTTAAACCTTTGCTCAGACAGGTTTGATTTCATTACAGATTGTTGACTGTATTGTAGTTTGTAAATTTTGTGTTTTTGTTTTTTTTAAACTTGTTAACATATTTTCTTTCTTATTAATCTCGATAGTTGTTAGTTGTTCAATTGTCAGTCACTAACGGTTGTTTGTCTCTCTGTGTCGCCCTGCCCTGATGAACTGGTGACTTGTCAGGAGTGTGACTCCGCCTTCATTCACCCTGACACAGTTTGCATAGGCGCCAGAAACACCGGAAGTGGTAACAGAAAATTAGCTTGAGAAAGTTTAGTTTAGTTTCGCCTTTTTGCACAAACGTGGCCGCATGAAAACACGGCAGCACTGAAGGCTGTGCCACAAACTGTGCTTACGTTTCTTGATTATGTAAGGCAAAGGAACTGCCAGACCTGAACCCTGAGGGCCTTAATGAGGAGTTGCTTTTTAAAAGTGCCTATGGAAAAAATTAGGATGGGAAAAATAGATTTTCCAACTGGAGGACAAATCGTTGGCAGAGTTGTACAGTAAAAGTCACTTTTTTTCTCGGATTTGGCTGTAAAGCACTTTGTGATGCTGCTCTTTTTTTCTACGTAAACAAAGTTTGCTATTAAAGTTTGCTATTTAAATGAACTCAATAATAAACAGTGTGTTTTGGTACTGCAAGGCAGTGTACTAGAACATGAAGTACTGCATGTCAATATTTTCCGTCAAGTGCTCAGTTCACTCCGTGCTGGGCCGCTATTAATTTGAAAAACATCAGTTATTGCCGACTGCCATCCTGCTCACCAAGGTAGTCAGAGAGTGAAATGAGGGACAAAATTAGTGGCTAAAAAGGCCGGCGGAGAGGAGGGGGGGCAGATTCAGCCCCGGAGGCCGTGCATGGTCGGTCTTGTGTTTTCCATTTCCTGCCGGCTGTCAGACTATTTGTTTCGGATTTAACCTCCATTTCTACTTAACCTTTGCACAAAACCAGACAAATACATTAAGAATCGGCCATGACAGACACACAGCGGTGAGTCGGCCGATGCGGTGGGAGAGGAAGAGGAGGAGGAGGAGGAGGAAGAGGAAGAGGGGGAGGAGGAAGAGGGAGAAGATTGCCGCAGGGGAAGCTCGGCAGGGGGACGCATGCGGGGGAAATGCTTCCATCTGTGCGTGGTGACGTCTGGTGAGATGATGAGACCTGCAGGGAGAGGGGGGGGGGGGGTCGGCAATGCAGTATGTATGGAATTGGAGTGTTGCAGTGAGTCCCTTGAAGTTGGAATGGCAGTGAACGGAAGCTGCTGCTCGCTGACGCGTTCCCAGGCAGATGTCGCGGCTGTCTGATGCCATTTGTAACGACGCGACGCGCTCGCGCTGCGGCAATACGGAACGACCGCGACGAAACCTGATTGCCGGCCAGCCAGCCGGAGGAGCCGCTGTGAGGCAGACCGGCCAAAAGCGGAGAGAGGGGTTCTGAAAGAATTCCCACAAAGGACACAAGGAGCCTCCCGCCACCGCCGGCTCCACCTGCCTGTCAGCTGAGGCTGAACACGTCTGCCGGTCACGCTCGACTGCTCGGCCGCTCCATTAATGTAAATGAGGTCTTAAGAACAGGTGACCTGTGAACTTGTGCGTTAATGCTGAGGAAAACAGGCATCCGGCCAACATCTGTAGCGGAAAGTAAAAGAATATTCTCTGCTGAAGGTCTCGCTGGAGTTTGGCAATACAGCATGCACTTTAACCTCTGTCAGGTCAACTTCTTTTGACCTTCTCTAAACTTTTATGTGCACTCGTTCGTCCAACTTTTAGCCCCTCCTGTTTGTAATTTGCAAGGTTGGAGGTGGTTCTTCATCGAGGGCCTCGCAAACTGTTTCATATTCAGTTTTCATCTCGTGAAAAAGTGAGAACTAAGTCTGATTTTGATCGTTTGGTTTACGCCACTGAACAACAAAATGAAAGTCAGAATGAAGCAACAATGAATAAAATAAATAAAACTAATTAGTGCATGTTGTAAGTCTGACTAGCACGAAACAAGCCAAGCATGGACATTCCTAAATAGCAAAAACGGCCCCAAAATAACAGCAAACTGTCTGAGGACTTCACTTATTTATAGCTTGTTGACTGTTGAGGCGACAGTCCAGTTATTCACAGCCAGCCAGCAGGGGGTACAAAGACTTTCGCCCTTTTGTGTCACAGTGTTTCCATAAGTGTTTCTTGATTCGCATTTTGAAAAGCACCTCGGAGACGTCGGTGGACACCGCCGCAGTCATTTGAACAAACCTCCACCGCTGCAAATCAAAGTTTGCTCACGGACACTGGAGGCGCTTTCTGCCGGGTTCACTGAGCGGCTGATGCAAATCTGGCCTGCTGGAAACAGCTTTGTTGAAGAAGTTCTGATGCAGCGGGCATGCAAAGTAGAAAACTTGCTCCTTACTGCTGCCCTCCCTTATTTACGGGAGCACGTGGAAGATTTACTTCTTGTTGTTGTTGTTGTTGTTGTTGTTGTGAGGCTACTACGAGCTAGAGTTGTGTTCTGTTGTCGTTCTTACGATGGCTCTATAGACATGGCCAGCAGCTGCCACATTAATTGAACAAGAAGAGCGTGTAAATCTGCCGCATTTCGTTTTTCTGTCTTTTCATAAAAAACAACAGCAACAAAGACCATTTGTTTGACTGTCAAGTAGCGTCAGTGTGATTCTAATTGCTTGCTGGTGTGTGAACATCAATCGCCCCAGCCCCTGTTAAAGCCAAGATTTGTTTTTAGAGTTCTAACTTTTGTTAGTTAGTCAGTCCTTTTTTTCTCCCTGCGAGTGATTTTGATTTTGTTGTCGGCTCAGAGAGAATAGGATTCTGATAGCCTGTTTATTTGAGCTCTCTGACCAGAGGTCAACTGCGTGTGAAATAAATTTACTTGTTTTCTGGTAAACTCTGCGTCTGAGTCCTGCCTCAAGTCCTGGCCTGAATATAAGCATCATAAGCAAATCTGACTGATTTATATTTTGATCCTCTTGTTTGCACAATACAACAAAACTGACAAGAAGCACCTCAGATCATATTTGACATTAAGACCGTTCTGTTTTAAGATAATGTATGTGGAAGAGATGATCTAGATTTCCACCTCTTCGAGGGAGAGAGAGCTTCTCCATGTACTTCAGTGATGAAGATGGGACGATTTCCCTCAATAAAGTGAGCAGCTACAGGGTCATTTAAGATCTTACATCTAATGGTACTTCTATGCTCTTGCAATTTGGGTTTTTAGTTCTCTACTTGCCTTACCACATGGGCAAGTGATCAGGTAAATGACCCTTTTGTATTGCATGAGCTGCATGAGAAAACCCCCCTCCAGCTGGAACACACACGCAAAGTCTGAACCAGGCTCAGCTTTCTATACAATTCAATGAAATTTTAATATCTTTCCAAAAAATAAAAAAAATATCTGGACACATTATTGGATTGTGGTTGTAGGTTTAGAGCAGGGGGCTATTCATCTTCACTGAGCCTGCACTCTCCTGCTGTCCTGTTGTTTTCTTGCACAACACACAAGACTGCAAAAGATGTAACTCTCCAAGGACAACAATGTCTTTTTGGTGACCTGCCATTGGGGCAGATTTATTTCATACAATTTAGTCACTTGTTCAAGAACATTTCTATTAATAGGTCCAGCGGGTTGATAGATTTTCCTATTGCTTAACGCTATTTATATTCCAAAGAAGCACAAAGCTTGTCAGTTTTGCATTAATTTAGAGAATAATTGAGGAAAATGAATCCCACCTTCAATTAACCTGCTGTCCGCTTCATCGTGCCCTCTCACTGGAGAGGTGTCTCAGCATCCCTCAAGAGGCGGTAACTGGCAGTGACGGAACAAGAGCAGGACTGTATTAAAGAAGCAGCAGGAAGACTCACTTGGCTTTCAAACACACAACATTGACTGCTGCTTTGAAATGTGAGGACGCACTGTTTCCGGCCTCAAGCTTTCTGGTGTAAATTCACCAAAGGAGAAGAAGAAGAAGTTTTGTAACACTTACAATCTTGAAGCAAGGTTTTTCTCTCCTCTGCAGGGAGGCACAAAATCAGCTGGTGTTTCACAGAGCTGACAAAGACTGGCTGTTCAGACTCCCACATGGCACCTGACTGCTGTGAGGCGTTCGTGTTCACTTTTCAAGTATGAAAGAAAAAAGTGGTGTCTGCGGCTAAGACACAAGCTGTTTTATGTCTTGCAAATTCAAAGAATCTCGGTGGGAAAGAGAAAACATAATTGGAGAGTAAAATCAATTCAGCAAAGGTTTGCCGGAGGGAAATTAGATTTGTGAAAAAGGGAAAGGATCAGCAAAAAATACGGTGCATTGGGATTTGAAAAAATAAATAAATAACTAAACAGTTCTATTGGGAATGATCAATGTGGCTGTTTTGCATTGACTTTGGAGTTTTTATGTAGACAAGCTAAGCACAAAATTCAAAGGTGTAGTGTGATTTACACTTTAGACTGATTTATTGGCAAAAGCTCCATATACTACCCATAAATATTCAAGTGTATAATTACTGAAAAATAAGCTTTATTTGGTTTTACAATGCATAGAGCAGTTAGTACATGTAGCAAGGTTCACAGTTTATTGCCATTTTGCATTGCCATTTTTTGAGGCAGCTGGCGTATCCTGGATGCTATGCTGAAGCAATTTTTCAGTAACTTGCTTTCTTGAGCCCAGAAAATATCAGCCCGGATTGATTACTTTGGTGAAAGAAATTCAGAAGGAAATCATATCCACAACAGTTCATAAATGTCAGAGAGAAGTAGACAGAAAGAACTGCAAGATGCATGTAATCGGCAGAGTACAGTGAATGAAGATGCCTGGCCTGTACCGACACAAGGCTCGCTAGCGGCCTGCTAGCCATCTGCTAGCGGCTCGCTAGTGGCCCGTTAGCGGCAGCAGAATGTTTATTAGTGTGAGGCAAAAACATTGTAATGGCTGTCTTGTCTGACTTTAAACTTTTGACTATTTTAATGAATTTGGAATATGTGTATTTATGGGAACCTCATAATTAGAAGGAGAATTCAACATGCTTTTCGATGTGCGAGTTCACTGAGTTCACTGCAAAGCTTGGGAACGAGTGAGTGAGCGAATGAGTGAACGAGCACGGCAATCAAAAAATCTGATCACCAAGATGACATGAGGTTACAAACTGTACCGAAAAAGGTATAATATTGTTGAATGCATTATTATTTGTTGCTTTTGTGAAAAAAAGAAGTCCAGAAAGGTCACACATGGAAGGGCAGACAGACAGATGACCCCTGTATAACCCCTGTAAAATCTCTCAAATGACGGTTGATTGACTCTTAACTGACATGACTGACTCTTGCTTAACGCACTGGGAATGAAAACAGCATCAACTATAGCTGAAAGAGACAGACAGTTGTTGGTTTTTTTTTTACTGGGCTGGAAATAACTTGAAGAAACCCGGCTGAACGGAGAAGACATGAAGGAGAAACTGAAAGAAAAAAATAAATAAAATCCTGACACTGAAGATTGAGGCTTGCGTACCTTATATTAGAAACAGCTTGGATTTGGCCCCATTCCCCAGGTATTAGCCCCATTATTAAGATCCAACATCTGCCATCGGGCATTAAATCACAGACCAACATTAGACTTCACACACAATTCTCCTCCTACCTAATGCACAGCAAGCTAAATGTCATGCTCCCATCTGCTAAATTAGATTAGCACTTTACAGGTTGGGCCATAAAAGCTCCGGTGAAGGTGCAGAACGTGGTCAACAGATGGTGATGGTGGCTCCTCACTTGCTGCTAGCCTGTAACGCTAGCGGTGGCTATTTAATGGCTAGTGCCTTTAACTTTGGTTTACCTATGAGCTTCCTGATGAAAGTAAAAGAGATCACTTACTGGTACAAAAGCTATTCTGTAACCTGGCACACCGAATGGAACACTTCCTATAAGTGTGTGTATGTGTATGTGCTGTGTGTGTGTGTGTGTGTGTGTGCGTGTGTGTGTGTGTGTGTTGCATTGTGTCCACGAGCCAATAGGGACGTACAAAAGCAAAAAGCAACATTTTAAAATGTGCATTCCATTATTGTGCCATAAGGAGCTGATGAATCTGGTTATTCAAAGAACAACAATAAGAGGACCTCATGTTCATTTAGCCTCTTTTGGTCCAGTTACGATTAAAACTATCCATAGATGTTTAAGGTGTGGCGACAAGCTGAGACCTGTCAATCAAAGGGCTGGTTCTAATGTGATGGTAGGTCTGAGAGATGGCAGGTGAAGCCTTGTGAAACATTTTAAGGCTTCAACATCCAAAAAAAAAAAGGTTGCTGACTTTATTTCCATCACGAAGGCAATAAAATCTTCATTCTGAAAATCACTGTCCAGTGGGACCCATCTGTCACTTTAAATACTTCACAAATGTACTTGTGACTTCAGGTTTATTTTTCCTGTCTTGGTCCAATATTGATTAAAAGTGACCATAGTAAGTTGGTGCTACAGTTTGATTGGCAGGTCAGAGCCTGTGAGTACAGGACTAAACTTGTGCCGCGCTGTGTCAAAGCAAAGTGTCCAGGAGGAGATTGGGATGGTGCCTCAGTGTGGGGCACAAAGAGAAGGGCAAAAGGTTTCCATGCATAGGATCATTTCCTTCATGTGCATACATCAGAAGAGGTTTGGGTCCGCGAGCTCATGCATAAATGGATGATCAAGAGGAACGCACGCTTTTCAAGGTGGGCAAAATAAAGAAATGAAAATGCAAGGAGGGGCGGGGCGGGACGGTGGGGGGCGGGAGGATGAAAGCAGGCTTTGTGTCTTTATTTAAGTCTAATTTCAAAGTATCCTGCATAATGTGTCGCCATAGTGCGTAAAAACATTTACATACCCCCCCCCCCCACACACACACACACACACCTCCCTGAGTCATAGAGAGATGTCCAACAACTCCTTCCTTCACTTCCTTCCTCTGAGGGATTCTACTGTGTATTTGCACCGCAACTCTGATGTGAGAGAACAAAATCACTTCGTATTGCAAGGCGTGAACATAAAGGAGATAAATATGCATGCAGTGCTCATAGACGCAGTTTGTAGTTTTCTCTTGGTTTTAGTTGATGAGCTGTTCTTTGTGTAGACAGAGTGTCCTGCCTGTAATGGTGTGGTGCACAAAGTCACAGCCATTCTGCGGGAAAATGATGTCGACTCAAGTAGGCTTTTTTTTTTTTTTTTTTTTTCACAAGTTATTGTGCTGCGGATCCTCTGAAAACAAATTACAAATGGACCATTAGCGATCGGAAATTTCATCCCCCCCGACCGCAATGTACGAAACGCACATCCGTCTATTAGCCGAGCCGCTATTCATTCCACTCCCGCCTCCCCCTGGTGGTGAAACCCTTAATCAAGAGAAATCACCGACTCTGCCGCCACAAACCATTCGGAGTGGGCCTGTTCAATGCCTGCCCCTCGCGTGCAGCACCGTGACGCTCTGATTGGTTACCCTGTCTTCCAGGGGTTTGGAAACGTTCCAAAGGGACTTGGAAACGTGAGCATTTGTACACAAAAGCGGTGGAAAAATTCACCTTAATTAGCTGTGATTTATGAGCTTTTCAGGGCCCTCTGTTCGCTCTGTGTCGGACAGATGACAAATACACCCCTCTCGTTCTCCCCCACCCCCACCGGCTTGGCATTAATGAAGCAAGTGGCTACGGCCCGGGCGGGGAAAGGTTTCAGTCCCCACGGACGTCTCCGGGCTCGGCAGTGGTGTCACCTGTCCAAAAATATTTGGCAAATTGAGGCCGGGACCTGCAGGGCGGTAAACACCGTTTTAATTATGCCGGAGACAGACAGCCTGCAGAGGGATGGATGGATGGATGGATGGAGGGATGGATGGATGGATGGATGGATACTGACGATAGACACACTATTGAAGCAACAGTGTCTAACAATAATGTTAGCTTAGCAAGTACCATTAGCTAGATAGCTACCGGAACACTGGTGTTGGACTTTTTTTTTTTTTTTTTCCACAGGATTACAAGAACTGTACTCTGTTAGAAAGTACAATATAGATACTTTATTCATCCCAAAGGAAATTCATCTGTTTTTCATCTGCACAATCATTCATCAGCAAATCAGTTCATAAAATAGTGCATAGAGATTAAGAGTTTAATTAAAACAAAGAATTTGAGGTCATAAATAGTAAAAAAAAAAACAAAACAGAACTGAAATGTGAGGCTTAAAGATGCCTGTGGCCAGAATGAATGAAAGCATTGTGTACCCGCCTCGGTCCGAGGGGCCCGGACAAATGAGTCAAAAAACAGTTTTTGACTCCCAGGCCGGCTGTTTTCAATCTGTGTCTGCTTGCAGTTGTGTCCCCAGCTCACGCCTGGATGAAACCACCGCCGCTATCTGCAGGTCCAGAGACTCCCCACAGCACCAGTCTGGACGAGCTGGCCAGCATCGGCTTCATCGGCTTGTTGTTTTTTCTTTTCTTTTTCTTTTAAATAAGCAGCAGCAGCAGCAACAACGTGAAATACATGCTGCAAATTTTAACAGAACAGCTATAGGAGAGAGGCTGAGCAGTTTTACCAGTTAGAAGCAAAACAAAAGAAGCATTAGTGGGTGAGGAAGCAGCGGTTCATTTATTTGACTGCAGAAAAAGACAGCAATCTCTGTGCATCTGCCACTTCAGAGAAGAAGGCCGCTGCATCACCCTACGCTTTGTTCTTTATGTGTTTGAGCAGCTGACTCGGCAGCAAAAACCTTCTTTTTTTATGCAGAGACTACACAAACACGGACAGTTGGTTTGAATTTTTCTTCAAACTTTATTTTCCAAGCATATTATGCCAGCAATGGACAATTAAAAAAAATAAGATTAAGGAAGACAGAGAAAGAGAACGGCAGATAAAAGACAAGGTTGTGCTTTCAAACTGAAATGGTTTAATACTTAGATGAACACTGCTCACATTAGGACTGCATCAACCCCCCGGCCCCTCCCCCAAAAAAAAAAACCTTTGTGTTCAAATAAATTTGATTCAATTTTGCTGTTTGCTAACGTCTTCTTAGAATCAAAGGGGCACAGCTCGCTGCACCGAAGGACAGAACGCGTTAAAAGAAGAAAACTGATGAAGAATGTGCAAGTGTAGCAAATGTTTTGAAATACTGAAGACGCTGTGCTTGTGAGGTAAACTCTGTGATGTTCCACCGAGGTCAGTCAGAGGTTTCCCATTAGCTTCGCTCGGCCGAAGGTGTTGCTGCTCCCCTCGCCGCCCTCCTCAACTCTTCCGTCTGCGTTTCCCTCCGGGGGGAGAATCTCTGCGTCCTCTCGAGCGGGATCTCTGCTTCCTGCCCGGAGCCTTCTCTGGTTTCGTCTCCGTCTCTCTGTGAGGGAGAAGTTCATGGAATCGTCAGTCAGTCTTCCAGTAGCGGGGCAAAAAAAACAAAAAAAAAAAAAAAAAAAAAAGTATTTTTTTCACATCTTCAATGTCGCGGAGGAGTAAGAAAAAGAAGTGGACGGCTTGCGCGAGAGGATTATGCGGAGGGTGACAGAGATGTTTCGACTGTCAGCTTCGCCTCTCTACACACGAGAGTGAATAATGACTGTTCTTGGTTTGGACTGTAGTGCACCGCTTAAAAATTAACCCAAGGATGAGATTCCCTTCACTAGTCACCTCAGCTTTCTCCAGCAGCAAACCTCAGGTCATGTGACCACACGGGATTGACTTTTTAGCATGTGGGCTATCTGGTTCATAATGCAAAAATGACAAAAAAAAAGAAGAAGCGGGAATTACTTAAAGGTCCAGTGTGTAAAGTTTTGCTTGATTTATGATTGTTATGTTGGTAGAAGCTTAATATACTGCCCATAAAAACATTAATAATAGAGAATACTTGCAGTACAATTAAAGTCAATTGGTTTTCCTACCCCTGGATGGTTCTTATTTATATATGAGAATATACATAGACAGGGTATTGCTCCCAGTTAGCTGCGACCTTGCACCACCATATTTGTAAGGTACCCGGTGTTGGACAATCCAGGTCACCTGACAGCGTAGGGTGAACATTTGTGACCTCCAACAAATCATTGAAGAAGGTGAATGAGGTATAAGTGCGCAGGCCACCGTAGTTCACTGGCAAGCTCGGAAGAGGGAGAGGGAGCGCAAGAGAGCTGCAGTCTAAGATGCAAACACTTGATGTCGCTGTTTCTTCTCAAAATCTCCAAATATTACAAACTTAACCTTTAAGTTCATCAAGCCAGTGATCAGCATTGGACTTGCAGAGCACTGCAGAAAATCTATGACTTTGTCAACAGACTAATAACCATTTCACTTTCACCTGTACAGTTTTAAAGGCGACTGTTTGAAGTCAGACTTCGACATTTCTGCAGACTTTCTCTAGACCAATAATTCTGAATCAGCAGACTCTTCCTCAAGATGGTGATCTCAAGAGAATTAGGGAGTTGTTTATGCATAATTCTGCCAATAAACAGTCAGACATGCTGATGCCGTGTCACGTACTGTACATTACTTGATCAGTCATTCATAGATTTCCTACACCCTCTCTTCCTGCTCTCATTAAGGTTGGCGTGGGGCTGCTGCAGTGTATAGCAGCTGTCTATTGGTGAGGGCAGAGTTCCACCCTGGACAAGTTGCCAATTCAACGGCATTGGCACTCCTGCAGCCGATGAACAGTTCCAGTTTGACCCCAGGTGCATGTTGTTGGACTGTTGGAAGAAGCCATAGTACCCAGAGAAAACCCACTGGAACATGATAATATGTCAAGAAAGTGGGGGTATTTAAGTTTGGCAAATGTGGGACGCAACAATTCCCGAATAACTTGTCGCGTGTTCTTTTCGTCAGCCGTCGTCTGAGTCGCGCAATGTGAGCAGCGTGATGAAGAGGACTGTTAAACTCATTAATCGTTTCATTTTCCCCAAGCTCATCCCCTTTATACTGAGGATTGTGGGGAGAGCTGCAGCTAATCCCACACACCCTGGACAGCTCAAACCAATTGTCAATGAACTAGAAAATTTAGTGGGGGCTTCATTCGCCCATTCGAACGGTGGTTTGTGAAAATCCCAGTAGATGGGCGGTTTGTGAAACACTCTGACCATCAACAACCAGGCCACGTTCAAAGTCACTCTAATCGCCTCTGTTCCCCCATTCTGACGCCCACTTGCAGCCAGTCGTCTTTCCCACTTCTACATGTTTAAATGCATTAAGCTACTGCCATTCGATTGGCTGATTCACTATTTGTCTTCATGGGCAATAGAACATTTTACCTAATTGACCTGTGAGTGCATTTCATGACTTTGTGTCCTCTTTTTCTAGTGGATTCAATCAAGGCCTTGGTTACACTGACTGCCCTGTTCTTTGGGACACCATGTCATCGATTGATGGGACACATCTGGAAGGAGTGCTGCAAGCCTTGGAACAAGCAAGAAAAAGTGAAGTTAAAAAGTTGCTACAGTGATATTAGTGGGACATTTAAGTGAAACACGCATGGCCATTTCTTCACCTCAACATTGAAACAAAGGCCAACAACAGTGGTGGGTATAGTCTGAAAAAACTGTCAGTGACTCAACTACCTTGCCATCACGTGACCTTTTTGTTTGGTGTTGTTTTGTTCGCGTGAGATTAAAATGTGAACAGAAAGTTCAAATACCGACTGTCAGTGAACCAGAACACTTTGTGGGTAGTTCTTGGATCAGACACAGTCATTTCATTTTTGTGGGTTAATTGCTCATTTTATTACTTTTTGTCCCTTTTTTCTAGTGGATTCAATCAAAGTCTTGGTTCTGCTCGACTGCATTGTTCTTTGGGACACCATGCTGTCGACTGACGGGACACATCTGGAACGAGTGCCGCGAGCCTTGGAACAAGCTGTTTTCCCCTCTTGGATTACCTGCTGACACGTCAATCTGTCTCGCGAGCGTACGAGCTGCGCCTGGGCTCGGCGCAGCCTGGCATGCAGCGTGAAGCTGCCGCCAGATCACTGAATCACCTCTGACACGAACCTGCGAACTGCCAGGATCCAGTCCCTGAGAAATGTGGATGTAATATAGCCCTGAGAGTCACAGGGGAGCCTTTAGAGCACACACGCGGGAACACTTAGAGCACGACATGAAGGGGTCTCCTCCGCTGTCGCGAATGGGTCAGTATATCACCTCACGTCCAGTAACGAGGCTCTGCGCTTCTTATCTTGACTGTTTGAACCAGACAACCATAATTCTATCTTGTGGAATTTGGCTCCGACAGACACACACACACACACACACACACACACACACACACACACACACACACACACACACACACACACACACACACACACACACACACACACACACACACACACACACACACACACACACACACGTGGACGTAGCAAAGACGTCCAAGCGGACTGGATCGTGCAGGACTGTTTCCTCTGCACTGGGAGTGGATCGACACTTCGCCAGTCAACACTTAACTTGTCAACGCCGCCGGAGTCTGATGAACGCTTGCACGAGGAAGGAGATAAAGCTCAACCTGAGAAGGTGGAAAAAAATACCCTAGCGGGCTTAATACCAGTAAAAACTTGGCTTCAGCCCACTGAGTTGACGGCGTATTTTCCGATCCCAACGCCGCTGGAAAGAACATAGAAAAACGCTGTTGGGTGGAGCAGTGGGCTTGGAAGGTGTAGAGAAAAAAAAAGGACAGGACAGTTTTGGGTTTTGTCTACAGGGAGCACCAAGTGAAATCACACTTAGATGACTGTGCTTCTGCGAGACATCAGGAAGAATCATCTCAGAGTTACAAGTCGTCAAAGACGATTTTTGCAGAGTAGTGATGGGAAACTTTCATTCTTTTTACTGACTCCAGCAATGTGGGTCACTCACAAAGAGAGTTCTTCAGTCTTTCGAGTCCCAGGGTCAGTCATCCGGAGTGCTCCGGAATACAAGCTTAACCCACCCAGTCCCTACAGATTTGTTCAACTGATCTGAAAAAGACAAACCATTCATTTCAATGTAAAGGAAAAAGGAGTGCAGGATTAACACTTCTCAAAGATGATGGCTTTTTTTTTTTTTTCATCAAATGAGCGATTCATTTGAGAATGGAACTACTGAGTGATTTGTTTGTTTACGACTCGGACTGACAGCAGAAAGGGAACAGGGACCATATCAGGCTAATACGGCCGTTAACCTCATACAGTTAAACAACTGCAGTCAAAACAAACAATCATATAATATGGATTGTCTGGTCTCTATTTCTCTTCAGTTGGCAAACTCGCGGCAGATGACTCTTGAGTTTGAATGATTCGCTTACAACTCACATTGCTGTTGCACACTGGAGTTGCCCATGTCATTTATTAAGAAGAAAATGGGTGACTGAGTGGATTCAATCCCACAGGGGTGGGATGATAATCCCGCCATTTTCTTCCTATCTTCCTGATCTTTGCTGGAGCTCAAGAATGTTGAAAAAAGGGGCCATGCCGCCCAACAAGAGTGACTCTGAAGTGCATCAATAATCAGGGAGCGATGGTTGAAATTTGTAACAGGAACGAACAAGGAATGTTCAACGGCACACCGGCACATCCAGAGGAAGTGTAACACCCAGCTCATTTAAGGCCGAGATAAGCGTCTCCCTTTACCCGAGGGAGGAAAATATGTCCTCTGCGATTAGACTGCACTCCGACGGCACCTCGACACGGACATCCACACTCGGTGTAAACACACATCTCCAGTTTCCTTATCGCGATCGGACGGTTATCTGATGGCGCCCCTTCCTGATCGGCCAAACAGCATTACGACACTGCATCCTGGACGAGGTGCACTCCAAGCCGTCAACCTTTGCCTGAGCGCTTTTGTCAGGCTCGTCAGGCGCCTGCAGCTGAGGCCTCTTTTTTTTTTTAATTTATTTATTTTTTTAAATATCCCCTGTGTTCAGCTTTTACCACCAACTCTCTTAACCCTACGACCGCAATCAGGTGACTGAAACCTCGGCCGACTTCGGTGCCCAAGGGACAAGTCTTTAGGTCAAAAGAGTACCGTAGTTGCATGTTGATTGGGGGGTTCAGTCATTCAATTTTTTCCCCACGTCATCCTGAACATCTCCGAATGGGGTTTGGCAGACTAGATAATAATCTCTCCTCTGTGTTTTAAGTCTGTTTACACATGTCAGTTGGTAATGTGATGATTTTAATAAGGAAAAATCACTGGTATGTGTGACAGGTAGTTTTTTGGGGGTGAAATTTGGACTCTGTGGGGAACTTTAGAGGTAAATGCATCAAATTACAAGGGTTAGATGTATGATGGACAATATGGGCATGGTAAGAAAAAAAAGAAAGAAGAAAAAAAAGAAAAAAAAAGAGAAAAAAAAGAAAAGAAAAAGGAAAAAAAAAAAAAAATAAGGAAAAAAAGGAGAAAAAAAGCTGAAAGCTTAAAGTATTTGTTATATTTTAACTTCAACGCACTTAATTCAACTTAACAAAACCTTTATGAGGTGAATCAGTAGCTCGGAGTTGGTGGTGGAATTTAATGGCGCCACTATAGCGAGAGGGTGGAAACCCCTGCGTTTTAAACTAATTGTTTTCCCACAAAAAGCAGTGTGGTATCAGGAGACTGATGGCTAACGTCGTCGTCTTAGCTGGCTTTTAATTATCAACAATGACTTGTGCAGCAACGCTGTCTGTCTGCTGCCGCGCATTGATAATGGAAAAAAAAAAAAAAAAAAAATGGGGATAGCTGCATGGTAATTACTTAAAACAGTGCAGTTTTATAAAACACCACCTAAGTTTATCTCCAACGCTAGCAGCAGTGTGAATGCGTGCACAAAGGCTGTTGGGCTGGGAGCGAGATGCTTTGCTGAAACCAGGTGCAAAACAAAAGGCATCTTTTAGATGATTAGGATTATTGTGAGAAGTCTAAAAAAAACCCTATTTTGCTTCATTGTGGAAGAACAAATGTGACTATGACTGGGCCGTCACAATATGGCCAATTAAGAGGAAATGCAAGAGGATTTTTTTTTTTTAACTAACAACAAAGGAAAAGTGAGATGCCGACCGCAATTAACAACCAGTTTCACAGTGTTGTTTTGTTTGTATAGAGAGCATTTATCCACCCATCTGTTCGTCAACACTGCTTCTCCTGAAGGCCATTTGAGCGTCGAACTGGGAATTTAACGCTCAACCCTCTTGCTGTGAGTGCTGACCGCTGCGCCACTGAGTCACCCCCAGCAACAGAGTCCACACTAGCAACTCTGAAATGCAAATTTAATTTCATCCTCCTGCTAAAAGAGAATGGATGAGGTAAAAAGGTCAACCAAGTCACGCTTCATCTTGTTTTGGAGCTTCGTTTGTTGCGCTTCTGTTTTCAGCCGGCTTGCTTTCTCTTGCTCCTAATCGTAAATATCATGTGGATGTTCCTATTGTTTCCTACAATGTCAAGCTTGAGCCTTTTTCCCAGAAATACACCCGGCGGATAAACCGGGGCTGTTTGATCTGGTAGGATGATCCTCTCACTTCAGCTGGTCGGCTGAATGAGGTGGCTGTTCTATAACATCATCATCAGATGGCGCTCACAGCAATGCGTGTCCTGCACCAGTAACGAGTTGAAAGAATGCAGCTCTCTGGGCACAAAGCGTGTCAGGGGGAGAGAAAAGCTGTCGCTGACATTCTTCGATCCTCTCAAAGAAAACAAACTAACAAATTGAACTCAAATAACTCAGCGGCCCGGCTGGCTCTGCTCAGACAGACACTGGCAATTAGGATTTCAGTGCCATGATGTCCTGGGTCACAACATCATGGAGAGGAAAGTCATGATTGGCCCACAGCTGTGCAGTCATCACTTGAAGGCACGTCTTCAGAAAATGATACAATTTCCTATCTATCATGTATCATGACACTAAAAATAATGTGGTGATAGTAGCTCAGGGCGACAAGGTGGTTGTGGGTTCAATTTCGACGCCTGGGACCTTTCTGTGTGGAGTTTGTATGTTCTCCCTGCGTCTGCGTGGGTTCTCTCCAGGTTCTCCAGCTTCCTCCCACACTCCAAAAAAACATGCATGTGAGGTGAACTGGAAATTCTAAATTTTCCGTGAGTGTGAATGGTTGTTTGATTCTGTAACTGTGTTTCCATTACACCTAGAATTGCGCAAAAGCTAAATATTGCAATAAAAAACTGGTCATGGAAACGCCTGAATTTCGAGAGAAAAAAAAAATATCGCTAAAAGGTTTTTACGGTTTAATGAGGAGGTTTTATAGATGTGTCGATAGAGAGGAATAGAGGCAAAAGTGTCATGGAAACACTTTTTTCGCATTTACGGGTTGCCGGACGTGACGTATGGGGGTCACGTGACCACTTCACTTCAAATGAAAATGAAACAAACAAACGTAAAAAAAAAAAAAAGCAGTAGTGATTCTCGTAAAATCTCGAGACGACATTTTACGAGAATTACGGCTTACGCGCTTCACAACGTTCAATGGAAACACCTGCAAATCGCAACGGTACTTTGTCAAAATTTTACAACTATCGCTTTTATTTTGCGAAAAACTGTCATGGAAACGCAGCTTATGTGGCCCTATGATGAACTGGCGAGTAGTCCAGGGTGTCACCCCGCCTTCACCCTATGGACAGCTGGGAGAGGCTCCAGCAAACCCCCACAACCCTGAGGTCAGGAACAAGCAGGTATTGAAAATGGATGGATATTTGGCTTTGGATCAGATCTATGGAAGTCATTAAAATGTAAAAGCGTTAGAAAAGTTGCTACAGTGATATTGTTTCACAAAAGTGGGGCTTGTGAGTGAAAGCACGCCTCAATATTGAAACAAAAGTCAACAAGAGTGGTGGGCATAACGCAGCAAAAAAAAAAAAAAATGCCATGGACTTAACTACCATGTCATCATGTGACCTTTTCGTTTGGCGCCGTTGTGTTCGCACAATGTTAAAATGTGAACAGAAAGTTTAAATACCAACTGCCATCAAACCAAAATATTTAATGGGCAGTTCATGGATCAGACACAATGTTTTTGGGGGTAGGGGGGGTAATCAGCTTATTACGGGCCAATATGTTATTTATGTAGAAACATTGAACGGTGGGACGTGTGCACTCAAAAGCTTATAAAAAGTCAAATTCAGTTAACTTGAAAAGGTTAGAGTGCATTATAGGAGCAACTTTGAAATGTTATCCTAAAGTTTAGAATCTCTCACTTTTTCCTCATTAGTCCATCTGACTGGGTGAGCTGCATGGCTTCCAGAGGTCCACTGTCAGGCCAAAGGACCTTTAACTATATAACTTGCTCATGCATGTATCGTGCAAATTTTTTGATTTTTTTTTTTTTTTTTTTTTTTTGAGTTTAATAAATTCAAGGGTGGAACTGGTTCCCCGTCTGCCAAATTGTGTGGAGTAAAGAATAAAATGGTGCACGCAATCTGCAATCCGGGCAGCGACAGCACATTATCCCTCATTATCCCCTGTTTTTTTTTTTAAATTGATGGGCGAAAAACAATTTTTCTTGACAGTTGCAATGGCGGCAGAATCACTTACTGGCTGTCTGTGCCGGGCTCTGGACCGAAGATGTCAGAAATCGAACTGCATCGAAAGGAGAAGAACATGTCATTTTCAAAGATTAACTGATGCAGACGGAATCACTACTTCCCACAGAAGCTGAAGTTACAGGCACTTTTATTTGTCTGATGTGTCTGGTAGAGCAGCTCAAAGCTAAAGCTTAGGAGTTAATAGCAGCGATGCTCACAGACAGTTGCACCCGCCCGCCTATTATATCAACTGAAACCCCTCATCATCATTCAGAGATGTGTTTTTTCCACATCATAAATCTAATAGATTTTATCTGTCACTGCAATCTATGTGCTGTTTCTAAAAACATAATTTGATGGAGGCAAATATGCAAGCCGGTTCAACTGCTTTAATTTTTAATAATGTTGGTTTTGTTTTGACTATTTTCTTTCTTTTTAAGTTTGTTTTAAAGCTTGCGCTTGGCACCTTCATCCTAT